>VMRK01000033.1:0-40297 GCA_016801395.1 Leptodermis oblonga
TTAAAAGTAAGACGTTAAAGAAAGTTGTTTTGATTTTTCTTAATGATATGTGCAGCGTCTTCATGCTACGGGTTCCAGGACAACGGTGTGATGATCGCCGCCGCTAGCGACGCGATCTGGGACAATAGGGCGGCGTGCGGGAGAAACTACAGAGTGACATGCACCGGCCGGACAAACGAAGGAGTGCTGAACCCTTGCAGGGGAAGTGTTGTGGTTAAGGTTGTGGATTATTGTCCCCCCGGCTGTGCCGGAACAATTGATCTCTCTCAAGAAGCTTTTGCCATAATTGCCGATCCAAATGCTGGAAAAGTTACTATTGATTATGAACAGTAAGCCTCTAATTATTTGGCTTCGTTTACTCCACTTCAAGTACTAGAAAATATGTTTTGTGGTATTTGATGGTTAAATCGCTTCGTTTGTCCCTGAATTTGATTTGTTGTCCAAACTCAATCTCAAACAGCACATGAGAGTTGACTTAAACCGAGTCAGAAGGCGAATAAAGTGATTTAACGTTTTTCTCTCATTTGGTGTCATTTTTAAGTTGTGTGAATCTCACATACTAATGAAAAATAGTTCATATATTATCAGATTTTTATTTGGGACAGTCAGAAAACTGTTTTACAATTTTAGTTCTTATGTTATACTTTTATGGCTTTGTCGATCAATCCAAATAACATCGGCTTCACATTTTTGTTCGTATTTTACAGGGTTTGAAGATGGAGTTCGATGCTTCAAAGAAAAGAGGACGTACAACACATATCTGAATGATAATTGGAAATAAAATAACCATTCTAAATAAAAGCTTCATGAAACTAGCTACTACCTTGTAGCATGTATGTGTAACAAATAAGTGTTTAAATTATGAAACTCTTTGAAGTTATATATAAATTTTCTTCTATTTATAACTTATTTTATGTTGAATTTGAAGTATAATCGAGTTTAACAAGCTGTTTAATCAACTTGAAAGTGATGAATGAAGCAAAGCTACATCAAATTTTCTAAGCAATTTTCACTTTTAATTTCATGGCTAAATTACAACAATCCCAATATGCATATTGTTTAAATTACTAAATGAATATAGTACTTTGTAAAATAGTTAATAAATCCATTGGTCCCTAAAATTGGACTTTTGTCGAACTTTCATCCCAAAATTTGAAATTGTTTCTCTTTAGTCCCCAAACGTGGACTTCTCCTCTCTCTATAGTTCACTGTCCAATTTCTGTCCAAAATCAGCCATCATTATCGAGCACGTGCATTAAGCGTGCCGTTATTTTTTTTGACCAAGTACCGAAATTGCCTCTAATTAGCAGCACGCCTACTCCTTAATTGTGACCGCCGGCAATGGCTGATTTTTGACGAAAATCAAACAATGGATTATATATAGATGAAAAACCTAAGTTTAAGGACAAAAGTGAAACAATTTCAAATTTAATAATGAAAGTGCAAGAAAAACTCAAGTTTGAGTACCAGAGTTATTAACTCTTTGTAAAATGATGACCAGATGGACCTCGTAGTTTGAGCAAATTACCACACAAACCTCATGACAACATAGTAGGTAGAATTTGAATTATTATACTAATAGAAAATTCTAAGTACAGTTGATAATCTACACTAATAATATATAGAAGAAATTATTCTATGCACCCGTTACACAAATTGACACTGTGCAACTTGTATTATTTAAGGTAAAAAGCGTAAATTTTTACCAAAATGATAAAAGGCAAAAAAAAAAAAAAATAAGGTCATATTTATTTATTTTAATTTTGAATGGTCTACTGTACTTAAAAAAAAAAAGTGGATACAACGATTATATATGATTATATAGAATAATTTTATATTGGTAATGCAAAATCTCAGAAGAGTCCCTGCCAGTGGCAAACTCAAAGTCAAAATCGACAGGGTTAGTCAAAGTCAGAATCAAAGTTTAAGTCCATGCCCAATTTGGATTATTATTTTTATTGTTTTGAAAACGGGTCACATGATTCGGAGCCCAACACCAAAGTTGAAGAGCCCATAATCAAGGCCCACGCATAAAATGGAAAATGTGCAGTAATTAGATAATGGTGCAGCCCAAAATGTTGAAAAAAAAAAAAATACAATGAGTGGGATTTTTTTCCCCAAATATTCATTTTGGCCCCATATAAATACCAAAACAAAACAAAAAAATTTGAAATTCCCATGAAAACGAATCTCCCAACTTTGTTTTCTTCAACAACAAAAAAATAAAAATAAAAAAAAATTTTACAGTAGAAAACGAATTCTAAAGGTCAATTCGTTTTCTTATAGAAAATTAATTTTGTTTTAAAAAATTTATTTTTCTCCTGCCAGAATTCATTTTCTACCAAAAAAAAAATTTATATATTTTTTAAGAATTAAGTATTTCTATGTAAACTAATGTAAAAAATAAGCAAATAATTATTTTGTAATTAAAAACGAGTTCATCAACATCGTTTCTAAGTTTTTATGGTTTTTTAAATGTAAATATTATTTAATGTAAAACTCATTATGGTGATTCAAAATGGACACCCATAATTCATTTTTTAGTTTTAGGGCAACAAAGGCAATACATAATTATATAATTTGTAATTGAATAAAAATTTTAAATAGTTTTTATTTATTTATTTTTGTTAAATATTTTTGAAAAACGAATTCAGTGAAATAAAATTATTATTAAGCTTATTTTTTTAAAATAGAAAAAAATAATTTTAGTAGAAAACGAATTCTGCCAGGAGAAAACGATTTCATTTAAATTTTTTAAAATAAAATTAATTTTCTATAAGAAAACGAATTCACAAAATTTGTTTCCTTTAGAATTAAAAAAAAAAAGTTTCCTTGTGAATTCGTTTTCAGTAGGAAACGAATTCAACTACAAAAATTCAAAAAAAAATTCAAAATTTTTTTAAAATTTTTTTTAAGAAAACGAAGTTGCCAGATTCGTTTTTTGGGAAAAACCAATCTGCAAAAAACGAATCTGGCAACTTCGTTTTCTATAGATTGGGAATGAAAAAAAAAACTTGTGTATTTTGGTAATTTTTGGTCCCAATATGAATATTGGGGGAAAAAACCCCAATGAGTGGCAAAAATGGCGTAGGGTTCAAAATGGCCTAATCACTCTTATTAAAATGGACGATGCGCCGTTAACATGTATTTTACACAATTTTGTCGCTTCCTCCTCCTCCTCCTGGTGCCAAAATGGCACAAAGTTAAAGATGGTCTAATCACTCTGGCAAAAATTAACGGACAATAAACCTTTAACATGTAATTTATATATATTTTTATCACAACGACAAATTAAATGCTTGTACGTCGTTTATTTAATACTTTGCTGTGTATTGTAGAACCAAATGAAACTGAGATAATTAGACAGAAGGACTTAGTAAATTCACTCGATTTATACTACTTAAAGTTCAACAATACATTAAGTTCATGGAATAAACTTTTAAAACCTCAAAGAGTTTCTTAATTCACACATAAACGCTACAAAGGTAGTACTAGCTAGCTGATCATCTCATGATCATCAAACTTTTATTCTTCAATGAAAATTCAAGGACAACTTATTTCCAAGCATCATCATTATTATTATTATCATTATTATATATGTTGACACTTTTCCTTTTGGCAGCATCAAGATCCAACTTCAAACCCTGAAAAATACAAACAAAATATAAGAACTAAATTAATATAGGAATAGATTATTAAAATTGAACGGGTAAATAACACTATCGATCTTTTAGATCTCGTGATTCTGCATGGTCCCTTATCTTAAAAATAATTTAATTTTCTTTTTCAATATATAAATGGTCCTTTATTGCATATATAGATTTCGACGGCTCATAAGTAACCGTTGACCCTAAAACCAAACTTGCTTAAATATATACGGTAATTTTATTATGCGAATATCCATATTCTACTAGATTTGGTCTAATTTTGAGAGGAAAAAAACAAAACACTTTTATCCACAATTTTGAAGGCAATGAACCCAAATAATTATTAGAGGGCTTACTGTGTATATTCAATGTTAACTTTTCCAGCATTTGGATCGGCAATAATGGCAAAAGCTTCTTGAGAAAGATCAATGGTTCCGGCACAACCAGGGGGACAATAATCCACAATCTTAACCACCACACTTCCCCTGCATGGTTGCAGCACTCCTAGGTTTGTCCGTCCGGTGCATGTCACTCTGTAGCTTCTCCCGCAAGCTGCCCTGTTGTTCCAGATCACGTCGCTTGCCGCGGCGATCATCACCCCGTTGTCCTGGTACCCGTAGCATGAAGACGCTGTATAAAATAAGTAATTTGTCATAAATTTTTTCACTAGTGATATTCTTATTTTTTAAATATTGATTACTTATGAACTACGTGTAATAACATAAGTAATATAACAAAAAGTGAAAAAAGATAAAATTATGACCCTTCTATTTGTGCAAAATAAAAAATGGAAACTAAACTATTTCAGTGGAACGGATACTTACGAACGTAAGGAGGTGTATAGTAAGTGGCAGTGCCGGTAGCAGCAGAAGCAACGGAAACGAGGGTTGCCACCAAGGCAATCGTCAGGACAACTCGCATCATATTCATGGCTCCTGATCGAACTTTAAGGTTTACTTAGAAAATAATTTTGAGTTGGAGTTTGAGCTTGAAGATCGATGAGAAACACCCAAGGATGCATCGGCTTTTTATAGTTGAATTCTTGAAGGAAGTTGGATGTGGGATGGGGTAATGGAACACGACTCTTCAGACATTTTGGAGTAGTTCCGGGTTTGGGTAATCCGAAAGAGTAGTGGTCATTTCCAGCTACCCGTAAGATGGTGCACGAGAATAAGATTAGAAATAGGTATTTTATATCTGAAAATAGATAAATTGTTTAGTAAATGAATCTTAAATTGATTTTTAAAATATATATATACTAACTTAAATGATTAGATTCTTATACGAACCCATCATATAAATTTTAATCCAAAAAATTAATTACTCATTCAATTCATTTCCATTTTTGTGTGCTATGCACACTGTGGATAATAAGGCCTGGACAGGAATTTAGACCTGGCAAATTGACCTGTAACCCGTCAGACCGACCCAACCCATCCTCCTTTTTAACCCGTTGGGTTGGGTCAAACGGGTTGCGGGTCAAAATTTGACCCGTACCTAACGAGTTGGGTCGGGTCGAGTTGAGGTCAACCCGTGAGTTGCATTTTTTTCCCAACCCGTACCTATTGTCTTCATTACTGACCCGCACAAATGTATATGAATTATGATGTGTGACCCGAGGCTCAAATTTGCATTAGATGCAATCTGACCCGTGCGGGTCAGTAATGAAGACAATAGGTATATATATATATATATATATATATATATAATGACACATGTATAATTAATGTGAGAGTTCATTTTATTTTTGTAAATTAAAATTAATTCATGCTTTTTATTTCTTAATTTATTTACTTACTTATTCACAGATTATATATAAAAGTGTTTTTAAAAATTTTTTATAAGAAGATTTTAAAAGTTTTAAAGTACAAGTTTTCAAAAATATTTTTTTATAGCTAAAAATGTGTTTTGATTAGTATTTTAGCAAAATATTTTTATTATAAAAAATGTGTATGAATAAAAAAATAGTGAATACAAATAATTATATAATAAAATTATGTACTAATAAATTGAATGATAATATTGTCCTAAAAAATAGAATTATTTGTAATTTATGTTGACACTTATGTATTTGTAGTTTGTAAGAATAAAGAACAAAAAATAACTACTGTATAACAAACAGAAAATGAAAAATAATACCAATGTTATTGGGAAAAAGAGTTTGGGATGGTTTTAGGGGGGAGGGGATGGTGGTGGTGGGTGGGTGGGGGAGCGGGGAGGGTATTGAGGGTGTGTACAGTGAGGGAAATGCGGACGAGGGGATGGAGTGAGGAATTGAGGACTGAGAGTGGGAGGTAGGGGACGGGTTGGGTAGCTTTATATATTTTGTTAAAATAATTTATTTGTGGGTCAACTACGGGTTGAGGTACGGGTTATAACCTGTCGGGTTAAATAAATTTAATCTATTAAGTCAACTAATTTAACCCGCTGGTGTTAACCTAATCTGGACATGATCCAACCCGTCTTTGACCCTTCATTCAACAGGTTAATTTGGGTCATGACCCGTTAAGTACGAGTGAAAGATTAACCTAACCCATAACTCGCCCAATTGACACCTATAGGAATTGATGATTGATGACAAAATATTGATGAGTAGCTTTAATTAGCCAATTCGAATTTTGATCTGTCTCTTTATTGGTGGTCCTCTGTAGTCGACGAGTTGTAAGTTGGATCTGGGGCTGCTTTTTTTTGTTTAAGCACGTGGGAGAAGACTTTAAAAGTCTACTACAATGGCTTCTCCTGGGCTGATTGAAAATGGATCGATGTTCCCATGAAGTTTTCATTTGAAAAAAATTAAAAAATTATTATATAATTGAATTTGTAATGGATCGAATTAATGCTTTAAAAGAAAATCTAATATATTTGAATTTAAAGAAATTTTTTTTTTTTGGTTAATTAAAGTATAATTCTTCTGTTCTATTAGAAGAATCGGATTTTGATAATTTATTATAAATTTCAAGATACAATACATAAAATATGTAATTTGTCACTTTTTATTTCACTAATATCTTTACCTTTTAAGTGTAGTATAATTTTAGATCACATATTATTATATTAATATAGGTAAGAAGAGTAAAAAAAAATGGTAATGAACTTTTTATATTGAAACAAAAATACATATTAAAAGTAGACTCTTAAAGTGACCAGAGGAAGTTATAATTTCAGCTTTTAAATTTTTTTTTTGTTTTTCCCACTTATGAGAATAATGATCTTTCATTATCAACAAGAAAAGAGAATGAAACTTGAAAAGACTTAGGCCCTGTTTGGTACCTACTCTAAAAATATATTTTTGGAAGAAAAAAGGTAGGCATTACACTTAAAATGTGTTCGAAATATGGAAAATATTTGTAAGGGCCAGCGGAAATATCAAAATTAATAAGTAGCGTGCAATTTTTACATAATATTTAATAAGGGCAGTAGATTATTAGTCATAAATTTAAAAATAAAATTATATTTGTATAGACTTAAATACCCTCAAATAATTAACGATGACAAAAAAAAAAAAAAAAGAACAAAATAAACCTTCCTAATCTCAAACTTTAAACCTTATTTTCATCGTTTGAGTCCCCTTCCCTATTTTTGTGAACTTTACCGCCGCCCCCATTGCTGTGTTCAGTTTTAGATTCAACATCAAGTTTTTCTAATTGCTTAGGGCTTCAGTCAATCAATTCAATAACCTTCTTGCATTGCAGCATCCTCTACCCAACAAAATATTTCGTATGGAGAATGAACCTCAACCAAATTGGGAGGACAATCAGCAAAGCATCATTGGGAGACAATCTTCCCAACACATCATTGGGGGGACAATCTTCCCAGTGCTGGAGGTGCATCAAGATTCACTGGAACTGCATCAACAGAATCAACCTCAATCAAATTTTCTTACCTTTATTTTTCTACTGTTTTCTTTCTCAGCCGTCTCTCATACATATATTCCAAAGCATCTTCCAAGACCTGGATTTCATCATCGGGAACTTCCGGCCGAACTCCGGCGGCAAGACAATCTTATGTTTATGCTTCTTTTCCACTGTCGATCAGCAAAGCATATTGGGAGGACATGTTATTATTAATTTATAGTCTCGTTCACTATCATTATTCTCTTGGATTTGTCCAGAAATCATAAACATAAACAAATTATTTAAAGGATTTTACTTGATGCTTGTTAATTTGAAACTAATGCTCATAATTTGTAATCCTATTCCTGAATAGTGTTCAATCCATCACAGAAGTTTGATGTTGAATCTGAAACTGAACACAGCAATGGGGTAGCGGCAAAGTTCACAAAAGTTGGGAAGGGGACTTAAATGATGAAAAGAGAGTTTAAAGTTTGAGATTAGGAAGGATATTTTTTTTTTTCCCTGGGTTAATGATTTGAGGGTATTTAAGTCTATATAAATATAATTTTATTTTTAAATTTATAACTAATAATCTATTGCCCTTATTAAAAATTATGTAAAAGCTGTGTCCTATTTATTAATTTTGATATTTCCACTGCCCCTTACGAATATTTTCCGTTTGAAATGTGTTTTGGGCATGTTTTGAATCACATACCAAACATGCCCTCAAAATGTGTTTTAAGATGACAAAACTCAAGGCACAATCTTGGTAATAGTCACTAAACTGATAATATTTTTCAAGGGAAAATGGCAATTTTGGAGTTTTAATACACATTTAGAGGGGTGTTTTTGACAAACCAATTGGGGATTTTTGTGCTTTAACCAAATCTTGGGCGGTTTTTTTGGGTTCAGATCCTATTTCCCCAATTGTGTGTCCCTACTGTGTCTCCACTCACATATGTGAAGGACCCGATAGTAGATCCACTAGTAGGCTCTCCACATATGTAAAGGGAGACACAACAAGAATATATTAATTGGGGACATAGGATCTGATGCCGATTTCTTCGAGCTAGCTTCTACTCAAATTTTTTTACTTGCTTTTGGGAAGTCAACCATGGCATTGACCAGTTTTTTCTCCATTCCTAGAAACTGCAAGTCGACAAGGACCCCCACCATATCCCATCAAAGAAAAACCCAGAAAAGCACAGCAGCGATGGAGTCCAAACCGTGACGTATAGAGAAGGGCAAAACCTAAGGCCTGTATGGAGGCATCTTTTGAGAAGCATTTTAGGCCAAAATTAGTGGGTCCCATGCCAAAATATTATTTCGAATGCATTTTGTGCTTTATCAATTTGAAAGGTCTTTTGGAAGCTGTTTGTTTTGTATTTTGGAAAAAGTTTTCAGATTTTCCTTTCTCATTTTTTGCGTTTTGGAATATTTTTGGAATGTGTTTTGAGTTTTGCCATGTTGAAACACATTTTGAGGGCATGTTTGGTATGCGATTCAAAATATGCACAAAACATATTTCAAACACATTTTGAGTGTAGGATTCACTTTTTTTCTCCCAAAAATATGTTTTGAGAGTAAGTACCAAACAAGGCCTAATCTTTTCAAGTTTCATTTTCTCTTTTCTTGGTGATAATGAAAGATCATTATTCTCATAAGTGGGAAAAACAAAAAAAAAATTAAAAAGTTCAAATTAAATTATAACTTCCTCCGGTCACTTTAAGAGTCCACTTTTAATATGTATTTTTGTTTCAATAAAAAAAATTTATTTTCATTTTTTTTACTCTTCTTACCTATACTGATATAATAATATGTGGTCTAAAATTATATTGCACTTAAAAAGTAAAGATATTAGTGGAATAAATAGTGACAAATTACATATTTTATGTATTGTATCTTGAAATTTATAATAAACTATACATTTTTAAAATCCGATTCTTCTAATAGAACAGAAGAATTACTCTTTAATTAACAAAAAATTATATATATTTCTTGAAATTCAAATCTATTAGATTTTCTTATAGAGCATTAATTCCATTACAAATTCAATTATATATATAATAATTTTTTTAGTTTTTTTCAAATGAAAAGTTCATGGGAATATCGATCCATTTTCAATCAGCCTTGGAGTAGAGTAGACTTTTCTGCTCCCAAGAGCTTAAACAAAAAAAAAAAAAAAAAAAAAAGCAGCCTCAGATCCAACGTACGACTACAGAGGACCACCAATAAAGAGACGGATCAAAATTCGAATTGGCTAATTAAACCTACTCATCAATGATCAATTCCTGTCCGGTAGGCGGCATGCATGAACTGTACAAATTACGTACTCTTTCGTTACTAATGAAAAAATCATGTTTGAATTAGATCGTGTAATTTATAAATAATTATCTCTCGTGATTTATTTTTCTATGAGATCGAGAAAGTAACAAATAAGGAAAGCTACATTTTAATGCTGAAGAATTAGCGTATGTATGCATGCATGCATGTTGAGAAATTTCAAATTTTCTCAACATTGATTATTGAGAATTGAAAGCTAGGGACTACGGGGGATGTCGAGTCCACCCGAACCGAGTTTTGATATGTTTAGTCTCTGTTTGTTTATTAGTCTAGTTCTAAAATCTTGTTTATGTTGGTTTATTTATTAATTGAACTGAGCCCGAGTTTGTTCCTAGACACTCATGTACATTCTATTGTGACATTAACTAATATATAAACGTTAACGAGATTTCATCCGTTTATTCATTTATTATTTATTTATTAATTGAGCAATAAAATCATGTTCGTATTCGTTTGTTATTGAGCATATCCTAACCTTGTTTGTGAACGTTCGTGTTCGTGTATCATGCAGATTGATTAATTTTCTTAAATTTCTTCAAAAGGTTAAAGACATTCGCACGTAAGTATGTAGTTTGTGGTCCAAAGTAATATATTCCATTCATTCAGGCGTCGAAGCCTACCTAGCTTTCAATTCTCAATAATTCAATGTTGACAAGATTTGACATTTCTCAACATATACATGCCTGCATACGTAATTCTTCAGCAATATTAACGTATCTTTTCACATTTTATTTTGACTGGTTGACGGCCGTTGCCCCTATTTTACTTCTTCTTCTTTTTTTTTCTTTTTTTTTTTTTTGGCCATTTCAGGTCAAGAGTTAGGCATGAAGATATACAAGAACTTCTTCTCAGTAGGTGTACTCTATTGAAAAATATGTTTGAATAGCCTCTGCTCAAAATGAGAATGTGTAGAATCCTACTTTGGCATGGTCCTATGAAATAAACTTATAACCGTGGAATCGACTCGATCATTTGATAATAAGTTCATAACCATATTCGTTTCTCATTTTGGCCAGAATAGAGATTTTCTAATTCTTTTATTCCATTTAATAAGAATGATAACTAAGAAATATAACTTCATTCATATATAGTACATGTTATTACATATACAGTCATATTCAATTCGATGTAACTGTTCGATTTTATAAGAGATCTTCTATATATAATTTCCCACGTAAAGGCTTACTTTGTAGTTTTGCCCGATCATTAATAAGTTGATTTTGTTTAGATAATACTTCCTATATATGTTCCATTAAAAGAGTCCACTTTGCAATACTATCGAACTACAAAATTGACTCTTCTAATAGAACAGAGGAAATAATAGATAGAAACAACACTAGTAAGGAGTCCTATTAAGACCCAAATTATCATATGTCGAGTTACTAATATATAATTATGTGTAGTCCATAATTAATTTAAAATCTCAATACAAATCATACTCCCCATAAACAGACCAGCTCACAGCTCGAATTGCCACTACTGAGAGACATTAATTTCTGACAATCTCTAATGCGACAACTCAAAACAAAATTAATACGTTATAAGAGATTCGTCAACTCGAGACACGGATGCGATTGCCAACTATTAAATGAAAGCTAGCTCTCTCCTATATATATATATATAAGGCGGTAATGAATCAAAGTTGTATATCTATCTATCTATCAAAGCTTAATTAGCTTAAATTCTTTTGCAGCATCAACAGAAAAATGGCAGGTGCATCTAAGAAAATTATGGTTTTAATGGTGTCGGTCGTGATGCATATTTCTGCTGCTCATTCCGAAACCGGCACGGCAACATATTACACAAAGTGGCCGTAAGTATATATAAAATTAATCTGCATACTAAAATATGGGTCAGAAATTGAACAATTGATTTTTTTTTTTTTTTTTTTTTTGCAGCACCCACGGCTTGTTTTGCTGCCCGTCCGGCGCTGTACGCGGCGGCGGGTCCGGTGATCTGGGGCTCTAGAGGCGCCTGCGGAAGAAGATATAGAATAAGTTGTAGTGGAGGAACCCCAAATCCTTGCACCGGCGCCAGTGTTGACGTTGAGATTGTTGATTACTGTCCTGGATGCAAAGCCACATTCGATCTCAGCCAGAATGCGTTTGCAGCCATTGCAAATCTTAATGCCGGGACTATCTCCATTGAATATCAGCAGCTGTAATTCGCCGGCGAACGAGCCGTGTTGGAAAATAAAACCAAGCTTAATTAATAAAATATTTATATTTGTCATAAAATTTAGTATTTACTTGTTTAATATATTCTCAATTTTGTTTAAAAAATTAGTTTTTCCGTTCATTCTCATAATTGCGTACTAGTATATTTTGCATAATTGTATGGTCTATATAAATAAGTTGAAGGCATGGTTTTCAAGTGAGGTTAAAAACCTAGCTAGATGTTGCTTTCGTTTTGTTAAATAAAATTGTCCCGTTACGTTCAATATTCATGTTACAGAATTTTCGTAATGAAACTTTTAAATCAAAATATGGAGACTTTCTTAGCCGCTCTTTCTAATAGTCGGAATGTAGATATAAAATATCCCCTATCCAACTTTGGATTTACTCGTGGGATCCGGACAGTCTGGGGGACACTGCGGCTCCCCTCTTCTCAAGAATCCATGCATCCCTTATTTGTGATTTCAAATCCAAAGGTTAATGGTACTCTAGCAACTTTGCGTAAGCTTACGTCGTAAGGCAGAGTTTGGTTCCTATTGATCCACTCTTTTTCCTCTTCAAGATCATCCTGGCTCTTTTTTTCATGTCGAGAATTGTTTGCAATGAAGAGATATCAAAGGGATTTTTATTACTGTCAGTTACGATCTAGATTAAGAAATATATTCTCAGAATTGGTTAATTTATTGAAAATACTCGATTATTGGTTAAATACCCAAAGCTTATGTTCCAGTTAAATACTCGATTATTGCTATCCTACCATCACTACTACAAAAAGGGATTTTAATTGCGGTTTTTAATGATGGTAAGTTAGCGGACTTTCTACGGCGGGTCAAACTGCTGTAGAAAGTGTAGACTTTCTACTGCGGTTCAAGGTTGAACCGCAGTAGAAAGGGTACACTTTCTACTGCGGTTCAACCTTGAACCGCAGTAGAAGGGTACACTAATTGAACCGCCGTAGAAAGTCTACACTTTCTACGGTGGTTCAACCTTGAACCGCAGTAGAAAGGGTACACTTTTTACACCCGAACCGCATTAAAAGCATTAAAAACCTGCTGCTAAAACCTGATTTAAAGCAAAACCTACTGCTAAAACTTGAAATTTAATACAAATATCACCAACATACAAATTTAAATTGCTTTTGTAATACAGGGGCATAATATCACCAAATATCACCAATGTACAACTATAATATGAACAAGTTTAATTAGTATTCTTCAACTACGGCTAATGCTCCAAAATATAACTAGCGCATAATTTGCGCACTGCATCTATATCCACATTGCTTATTGGAGTGCGGTCGAGCTTGAAGTGCTGCAACAGAGTTTTTGAAATTAAAAAGTATCCGAGTAGCAAAATGAAATACAGTCAATTAAGTAAGTTATGAGAAATATATATTTACCTTTTCAAGTGCCAATGTGGATGATTTCATTGCTATTTGGTACATGTAGTGCATTACGTAGTACCCACACTCCCAATTGCTCGTTTGCTTTTTATGCTAATGAATTAATATATACGAGTTAGAAGATCATACAATTAATTATATACAACACAACGTTGAGTAAAAATTTAATATTCATAACTTAATATTCATAACTTCATTCATATTAATCTAATTAATTAAATAACTAGGACTCACTAATTGCTACTGATTGAAAAGGCAATTGCATGCATATATTAACTAACCGACAGTACTGGACTCACGGATTGCATGCATAATTCAAATACCTCAATAAATAACATGACTAACTAATAAATTAATTGACTAACACTACTAACTTAGGCTACTAGACTCACGGATTTAATTAAAACAACTAATTGTATACAATTAATTGTATACCACACAACGTTGAGTAAAAAATTTAATAAGAACCAATTTTACCTTAACTACTATCCACAAAGGTTGCATATGTACATTTATTGGCAATCCTAAGAAAGCTTGATAGTTAAACATCACCCTATAAAAATGAAAGCGGAACGAAAATAATTAGCAACATATGTATATATATATATGATTGGCATTAGAAATTATATATGCATTCTAACACTTGTTAATATATATAACTCACTCGTCTATAAGCACAACCGCCTCCTCTTTCTGTGGATTTTGTAAAGAATCCAACCAGTAGACAACCTTTTCTATTGGTCTAATGGCTATTAGCATCCAATGTTCACTGCAAACGAAAAATTTAATGACGTCAGATCTTTAAATCAGTGTTTCTTAAATATTAGAGAAGCGCTTACAGTGTCACTTACCCCTGAAGATAAGGCATCAGATAAATTTCTTTATTCCGATCCTTCAAGTTGCGCGCAATGTAGTGTACCCTATCTTCATACGTATTTCCTATGGGTGTGACATGATCAGCCGAGAGGAAACCTATCCCCTTTCTCCCATTCCTCTCAACTAACTCATGTAAAGCTCTAAAGAATTTACAAATATAGCTTCATTGGTTAGTCTAGGCACATGGAATGCATACTATATATAACATTAATCAGAAATAGGTTATAAAATTAAGTGGAAACTCACTGGGTGAACAACTGCATCAAACAGTTTGAGACCTGGCTTTCTCTAGTCAATAATTCTGCGACATCCTCTCGATCCATCGCAATAGGGTGCTCCACACCTATGACTTCTCTTGTCATTTGAAAGAATAAGCCATTGAAGTCCAAATCTTTCTCCATTCGTAGCTGTAACTCTTGCAATGGATCAGATATCGATGAGGATGACATCTCAATCGGAATCGTCGCCGAAGGAGATGTCTTGTCATCCATAGAATTCATCCGGCATTTTTTCTTTTGGGCACTTTTATCCACCTAACATTATTTGAAATAACATTAAATATACAAAACGGTATTAAGTAATTCAGAAATAAATGAAAGAATATACCCGTGTTACCGGATCCGGCTGAATAATTTCAATCAACTCTATAGGCCATTCCACGAAAAAGGATCTGGCCATTACCACTGTTGCAGCCTCTTCCTCAGGAAATGGTAGCGGGGCAAAGTCATCATAGGAAATTTTGATTGTGACCCTCGCGCACCCTTTCCTAACCTCGCGGCCGTGGTGCTTTTTTTGCTTATAAATATTTCCCTTGGCCACAAGCTTACGCCGCTTTTGCGCATCCTCAGATATGAACATGTGGCATTCACACCTGTCCTGAGATAATAGGCAAGCGAATGAACATTAATCAACTATTAAGTCTAACTTAACAAAGCAAGTGTAATCATGAAACCAAATTCAAGCGTCTTTAATTAGAAGTGACAATATGAAAGAAATTATACATTCAAATTATTAATTAAATAAAAACTGAAATTTAAATGTAAAATTTCATTATTGTAAAATAAAAATAAAAGAAAGATGTTTAATATACTAAAACAAATGATAGTTTTTTTAATTGCAATAATATTTTTAAAAGGACAATATAAACTTCATTTTAAAAAAATATAAAGTGTTTGTGTACTTGAATACATATGCAAAACAATAAATAATAAAAATAATTTAAAAGAAAATTAGAAAAATAAAAGTCTACCCAAGAAGAATAGCAGTGATACTCTATAGAAAAATGAAAGACATAAATGTATTTTAAGTACCTTGTAGTCGCTTAAAGAACCCCCGTCAGAGGCTTTCATCGGGTCCGTAGATGAAACAGTTAGCATCTCCAACTTAGGCAAACGAGTAGGGATAAGAGGAGAAACAGGGCTCACAGGGGAAACAGGGCTAGCATGAACCTCAAACAGCTCTGGGCCCATTTCGGAGGTCTCTGGGGGCACGCTCTGAGCTGTGCCACTGTTGATGACAGTGGCTCTGACTGTATCATAGTCAGTCCCCATCTTACCACATAGAAACCCAACCATCATCTTCAACTGTGTTTGACATTCATCTAGCTGGGCAGTGGTTTTCTGAAGCTGTCTCTTAGTTAAATCTAGTTCATCTTTCAGCTTCGGCCTTGTGGATGGGAAAACCTCTGTGATACGTGCCCTGGTAGAATGGCCTCGATAACGATCGGGGTGATCGGTCTTTCCCGTTGCAATGACAAGAATGTCATTCCTACCCTCTGTAACTTTCTCCCCCTGTGACTCGCGGGAACATAGATTGTCCTAAACGTTTTGCCAAAAATATGAAATGTAAATAGATCAATTAAATATAAATAAATACACATATATACAAATTAATCATTTATGTATATTTATTTTAATATAAAATTGATAACCATAATTATAAAATATAAATAAATGCACATATATACAAATTAATCATTTATTTACTTTACAGTGATAACTAGATAATTATAATTGCAATATAAACATTTAATGACAACCAAATTATTAATTAGCATTTCATCATAGATATCTAGTAATAAATAATCAATTATAATAAAAAAATATATACACGGACACTTTAAATATTAAAAATATTAAAGAAAAAATAAGGAAAAATGGACAGTTCCGTAAAAAGAAAAAAAAATTTTTAAAAAGGAAAAATGTGCAGCTCGGCTTCAGGTAGAATAATATTACTAGAGAAAAAGAAAGAAAATAAATGGGCCAAAAGTAAAGGGAAACGGTTTTATCTCTATTCCGCCTAGAGTGTGTTCAAATTTGATTTTTATTTTTTTTACTCTTAAGTAAAAGAACGATGTCTTACTTAAAAGTTAAATATAGTTTTAAATATATGCGTAGCGTAAAGAACTGAAACATAAGAAAATGTATGGTGCAAAACTTACAATTTCCATCCCTACACGCCCAGCCTCTGGCGTGAAGTATTCCCCTTTCTTTTTGTGTGGGCCTGTCTCCAAAGTAGATGACGGCCTGGCACTGAATAAGAATCTTCGCCTTCTTCTTCGGACTGACCCTCCTCTGAAGGCTTCTTCCAGATGCAATCACCGCCTCGTCATGCAACTGCTTTCTTCAGCAGTCGGTAGCCACCGCGAGATAAATTATTGTAGAAAGCATTTAAAGTGGCATTCTTTTGCGCTTTTCCACGAATTGCCTAGAGAAAAATATAATGAAAAAATATTATCCATAAAAGATCATGCAATTTCAAATATCCAAAAAAAATAATGAAATCAATTTTAAAAAATATACATGTCATTCTTCTGTCTCGCGGCTAGCCTTGAACTTAATCCATGTCTCCCTAGGGAGATATTTATATTCCAAGCATGGGTCAATACCCTTAAAATCACCATGTATATATTCCCCTAAAAAGGATTTTCAATCTTTCCACCGTTTACCGGCATAAGAAATCCACTTTGTTTCGAGTTCTTCAGTTGATTCAAAAACAAATAATGCCTACAGTAAAAATTAGAAGTAAAAATTTAGGTAAATTTGGGTTCATTTGTATGAAAGAAGAAACAAACAATGCATTATAATTAAAGGAAATACCCGTATTTCCATCCACACTCTCTTCTTGATCTCTTCGGGAACTTTGGGCCATGATTCATATTCCACTATGTCCACTTTACTCCGGGCCGTATATACCACAAAGGTAATCCACTTTGCATGATACTTTTTAGGCTCGAGCTGGGAATCAAAAGAAATGTCAAGAGTTTTCCCCTTGGTACGCATTTTCAATAGATCATTGCAATTTGTAGGCCCTCTACCTCTTCTAGATCTGGTAGAAGAACCATCTCCATTGCCATCACTATGCTCCTCATTTCGTTTTCTTTTAGGGGCCATTGAAGTTACCTTAAACTTCATGTACATAGAAAGAGAATTCAATATAACATATATGCAATTAAAGAAAAGCTTTAATGTCAAATACAAGAATGCTTGTAATGTGAAAAAAAAAATAGCAATAGAAATACTTTGTGATTTCGCAATGAAGAAGCTTTACATTGATGCAAAGATAGCCTCACATTCAATATATTAATTGCATTCATGACATTAAACCAAGGGAGGTACACACCTTCACCTCAACCACCAAAGCATTACCCTCCTTTCCACTAAAGAAGAAACCATACATCGCAAAAGATAAAACATTGAAGGAGAAGTGATATTTCAAACTCTACATTCATGAAAAAAAATCCCCTTCATCAAGGAGAACCCTCACAAAGCATATTTCACGCTTTTGAAACAAGATAAGGGAAAGCTAAGAGGAGATAGTGATATTTGCAATACACAATTACCATTATCCAAATTAAACCAAATGAGGGCCAAAAAAGTGGACTTATAAAGGGTACCATTGATAAAGTACTTCACATTTCACAACCAACAACTAATGAGAACAATCATTAATTTCTACTAAAGGAATAAAACCAAAATTTAGTGAGGAAGGTCAAAGCTTCAAGGGTTAGTACTTCACTCCTAAAAAATACTCTTCTTCCCTAAAGGTACTTAGTGCTTGTGCAATAAAAAATGCTTCACATTCATGCAAAGATTTCTTTACTTTCAACATATATGGGGCTTTGAAGACATTGAGACAAGGGATCCCTAAAGAAAAAACCCTATGAAGATAAATTTCACAAAGTGGAATCAACAACAAAGCATTGTCCTCATTATTACTAAAGGAGGAACACTAAATCGAATAAGAACCGAAATCAAACACCAATATTCTAAAATTAATCGAGCAAAACCGAAATAAACATTTGAGTTTCTCATATTCATACACTAAACCCGAATTTCAAAGGGTACCTAATGGAACATTAATCAAAACCCTAGGTTCTCAACTTATGTAGGACAAAACACTCAATTCAACAACCAAACAATGCAACAAACAATCAATAAATCCAAAAGCATTCCAATCATTCATCACAAGGATTAAAACCAAAATCAACCATAAATATCAACCCAAAAACCCTAGTGCAATGGGAAGCATTTACAAAATGTAAGGTCACATTGCAAAAATTTTAAAATGGAAGCATAGAAGGTGGAACCTTTTGTGTGCACTCCTACAACCAAGCCCGAACTATAGGAGGGGGGAAATGGAGAAATGCAAGTCGGGAAAGTGAAGCATAGACCAAGGATCGGCTGCGATGGTGCCCTTGCTGCAGCCGACGGTAGCGCGGGAAAGTGGTCGAGCTCGCCGGCGACAGGAGAAGGCGCGAAGAAGACGAACAGCCGCGGGATAGAAGGTTCGGGAAGCAGGGGAAATGCAGGGGAAAAAAAGGGGAGAAGAGGGGAAGAGAATGAGGGAGGAAAGGAAGTTCAAAAAATTTGAACTTTAATTTTGGACCGACTCGTCGGTTCAACGGCGGTTCAACCGCGAACTGCAGTTGAACCAACTTTCAACGGCGGTTCACTCGTGAACCGCAGTGGATTCTTCTTTCAACGGCGGTTCGCGGTTGAACCGCCGTTGAAAGGTCTCCTCTTTTTTCTTGGTTTAGCATAAGAGAAAAAATTGGAGCCAATTCCCGCACCGGCATATTTTAATATTAATTTTTTTTCCATTTTCAAAAAACTAAGCCCAAAATTTTGTAAATATAATAATACATACACAGATTGTGTATATTTATTAATTATGTACACAATCTCAACTTTTATGAACCATTTCATAATTAAATTTCAAATTTTCCATTGAACCATATATTTGCAATTAAATTTTGCGTGCTACTACACGTACAATAATCATACGTCAAAAATAAAAATTAATCAATTTCGTAAATGTACATGTAAGAGTTGATAAAGTAATAAGCTTCATTATCTTCCCTAAAATTTCTACTTTTTCGACTTGGGCGAACGGGATAAAAAAATCAAATCCACAAATGCATTAGGTACGTATAGTAATATAAAAATTAATTAATATTAGTTAAGTGGCCGAAAAAAAATAAAATAGTTACTGGATTTCATTACCTTACATACATATTATATATATAGATATATAAACATATATATATATATATATATAAACATCTTCCTCTTTTCTCCTTTCCCCTCTTGCACATCATCCAACTCTCTCCTCTCTGCTCTCGATCTCTTGTAATTTTCACTACATATAAATAAAATATTTTCATTCGAAGAATTGAAGACTTGAAGAAAACTTTTATAATTAAGTCTTATATATATATATATATATATAACGTATTTTGAAAAAAAATGGAGGTTTACGTGAAAACTCTGACGGGGAAGACCATCATCCTCTAGGTCAAATCCTGCGACCCAATTGAGAATGTCAAGGCGAAAATCTAGGAAAAGGGTGCCGCTTCACTCTCTATTTCAATCGTAAGCGTCACCGCGCGGTTAATTTATGAAAATTGGCTAAAAAAACTTAATAGGGAGTAGCGTTTAGGGTTTAGGTTTAGGGAGTAGGGTTTAGGGTTTAGGGTTTAGAAAATGATATAAAAATAGAAAATTCATGCATAGCGCGGGAATTGGCTCCAAAAACTACTTTTCTACTTTTTCCTTCTTTTTCTAAATTAAGATGAGTTTTGTGTGTAAATACCTTACATCTTACTCACTCCATCTCATATAGAAAGATCTGTTTCGAATTATACTTTGTATTAACTCAGAAATAATTGTACCATTGAACTCTTTTAATGGTCCGAAAAAAGTTTTAATAGGTAGAAATGGAATGATTAATTGATAGTTAATTTGTTTTTGTAGTACCAGCACCCCCATCTTGTTTTAATGTCTCCATCCCGGCGTTGTACGCCGCTGCCGGTCCGGCGATATGGGGTTCCACAGGTGCCTGTGGAAGAAGATTTAGAATAACTTGCACCGGAGGAACAAAACCGAGCACCCCAAATCCTTGTACCGGCGCCGGCGCCAGTGTTGAAGTTGAGATTATTGATTACTGTGCGGGTTGTGAAGCCACCTTCGATCTCAGCCAGGATGCGTTTTCCACCATTGCTGACCTTAACGCCGGGACTATCTTTATTGAATATCATCAGCTGTAATTCGCCGGCCGGCCGGCCTTTAAATAATAAATAAAAAGAAGAAGAATAATTAAGACAGTTTAATTTATACAGTTGATTTTTCCTGATTTATTAATTTATGTTTTTCTTGTTGCTAATTTCAGAATGAGTAATAATTTTCAAAGCAACAAATTAATATAATTAATATGGAGTAATTACTTTTCCTAGCCAGTAATAAAACATTTGGTCAAATTCACACTAAACATTAATTAATACTATGTTAATACAAGGTAAATACAATTAGTTGTGAATTTGGTAATAGCTACTAGTAGAGTTCTTGTTTTTAACCCGCATTTTGTTGGTACTTATCGTGGACTTCCTTGTAACGATTCTTTAAGTTTTTGTTTTGGTCTCCATTCAAAAAAAAATTATTTTGGTTTTGGTCTCAACAGTAAATTTAATATATTATAATCAGTTTTTATTATTTTCACTACAATTTTTTACTATTTAGCTATATCTTTTTATATTTGCAATACACTTTTTACATTATAAAACTATTTTTTTTAATCCAAAACTCAACCCAACCAAAAAGAACAGGCCCTAAATGGTTGGAGGTATGATGACCATTTATTAATTTAGGAAAATTCATGTACCAAGGGGAATTGTTACTTCAGGTGTTAAAATGCATCAAGTGCCTTATAACGATATCCTTAAATTAACAAAAAAGTAAAGTTCTTATTTATCCAAACTAACTTAGTTTGCAAAATATTTACCAAAATAACACACAAACTCAAAATATATTCCTTCAAGATCATATTTCTCTACCATGTCACCCGAGCATTAAATTCATGTAAAAAAAAAAAAAAAACCTTATATATATATATATATATTGAATATCAAAAACTTGTATACAAGAAAGAAGTAAGAAATATCTAAACATTCTTTGATAATTTAACGTAAATTGCTATATAATCAAGGTAAACAATTTTATATATAATTAATATTGCTTACTAAGTAAGTAATGATGAATAATTTAGAAAAGTTAAGAAATTATAATTCATGAAGGAGAAGTCCAAATTGTAGGCGCAGAAGCACTTCGGTCTTTCTCTTCCACCGATTTCCGGTCGTTCCTCTCTTTCATTCAAACATGGAAAAAAAAAAAAAAAAAAATTCTATCTGCCAGAATTAACTGTTAGTTTTTTCTCCACCAATGAAAAACATGCATCAATGATGAATCTAATTCAGCATATTTGAGTTCATATTTAAGCCATTCTGATAGTTGATTCATCACAGCATATTTGAGTTCCTATGTAAGCCATTCTGATAGTCGCCCCCCCCCCCCCCCCCCCCCCCACCCACCCACGCACTAGTGGGACAGATGATATTTTGACAACTAAATTTAATGCACGTGGTTTTTTTTTTTTTTTGCAATATATATATATATATTTATACAATACTTATTATTTTAATATGAACGTCATTCTTTACCAATTAAACTCAATATATTTCATTTTTTAAACAGGGTACGCGATACTTTCAGCACATAAATTCAATACACGTATATAATAATTGTGATTTTAAAATATACGTAATACTTTATAGGCTAATTCAGTACTTCAGAACCTAAAAGCGATACACGATAAATCGGTATATAAATTCAATACAAGCGATACTTCAAATGCTTAATTCAGTAGTTCAATATATATATTCAATACATACTATACATGTAACATTTCAGAGGATAAACTTGATGTGCACGTCGTTAGACTGCAGTACTATGTCATATACAAATTTTTGCTTTTATTTTTATGATTGTATACACTACGTACTCTACTCTATATCCTGTTACAAGAGTTTTTTTTTTTTTTTTTTTTTCTTTGGAAGTAAATGCTGCAAGAGTTAAACATACAATACTTGTGAGTTTAAAAAAAAAATTGCAATTTTAAATATAATTGTTTTCTATAAAAGGCTAGCGATTAAATATATATATTGTCAATATATGATTCAATACTGGGAAATTTTTAATTTGACATTTCTCACACATGCATTCACACGTTCATTTTTCAGTAAAACTGTATCTTTAATTTCTTGCTTAATTAAAGACATTTACTTATTCCTCAAAAAAGAAAAAGGACATGTACATATTTTAAGGAATGGCATATTTTTAAATGTAAAGAGTATATTATAAATGTAAAAGGATGATTAAAAAATACAAATGAAAAACATTAAATAAAAAAATTAAAAAAAAAGACTGGTATAACGAAGGGAGGTTAGTCCTGCTGCGACCAGAATTGGTCTCTCTCTCTCTCGATGATTAATAGTAATCTGTCGGCTGTGGAAAACCATTAATACGTAGCACTATTAGTCGTACGTTGCATCACATGTTATTTATTTAATACAAAATATGAACAAAGAAAATACAAAATCATAAGTAGGGTCTGAATATATAACTGAATTAATACTTTGAAATAACTGGTATTATGGTATTGGTCACGAGTATCAATACTCATACTATTTAGTATTTACTAATATTAATTTTTAGATTCAAAAAAAAAAAGCATGCCCGTATGCGTACCATGTATAAGTGGTCGCACAAGTGAACGGGTTTCACGTATTTTTAAAATAAACTCTTTGAAAGAATGATTTTTATTTTTTTTTTAATTTATTGACTAGGTACACTCGGCGACCTGGTCCATGAATGTATTTCCAAATTCCAAACTAAAGAAAAAAGACCCGGAAGAGACTTCGGCCACTGTAACGGTTTGACCGGATTGATCTCACTACATTTACCTTCAAAAATTCAACTATAAAAAGGCCGATGTATCCTTGGGTGTTTCTCATCGATCTTCAAGCGAAATTATTTTCTTAGCAAAACCTTAAAGTTCGATCAGGAGCCATGAATATGATGCGACTTGTCCTGACGGTTGCCTTGGTGGCAACCCTCGTTTCCGTTGCTTCTGCTGCTTCCGGCACTGCCACTTACTATACACCTCCCTACGTTCGTAAGTATATATAATACTATTTCATCCGCTCTACAAAAAAAATCATATTTTTATTTATTTTAACCAATAACTTTGTTGGTCTCTAAACTTTATTTTCTGTCGCACTTTTGTCTTTGAATTTCAAATTGATTGATTTTAGTCTCTAAATTTGGATTTTCCATCCATCCATGTGTAACCCCATTGCCAAAATTCCAACCAAGGTAGACACGTGACCTAAGCTTCCGCACCATTAAAGGGCTACACCCTTTTTTTTTTTTTTTGTGAAACTTTTGGTCACTACCTGAATTATCTTTATTAGTGGCACGCTTACATCATATGTTTACCCGGAGGTTTATGTTTGTCAAAATTTTGATGATGGATTATACGGGGATGGAAAATCAAAGTCTGGGGACGAAATGAAAGTATGACATGAGGTCAATGTTAAATATTAATGGAGTTTATTATCTTTCCTTTTTCTTTTTTTATTTTGTTCAAAGGGAAAAGTACGTCGCTTTCTTAACTTTATAAGTTTTCATATGTTGTTCATAAAATGTTTATTACAAGAAATGACGATAAATTTATTTTAAGTGTTGTATTTTATCACTCGTAAAGTATTGTACCTTTTAAAAGTAAGACGTTAAGAAAGTTGTTTTGTTTTGATTTTTCTTAATGATATGTGCAGCATCTTCATGCTACGGGTACCAGGACAACGGTGTGATGATCGCCGCCGCTAGCGACGCGATCTGGGACAACAGGGCGGCGTGCGGGAGAAACTACAGAGTGACATGCACCGGCCGGACAAACGACGGAGTGCTGAACCCTTGCAGGGAAGTGTTGTGGTTAAGGTTGTGGATTATTGTCCCCCCGGCTGTGCTGGAACAATTGATCTCTCTCAAGAAGCTTTTGCCATAATTGCCGATCCAAATGCTGGAAAAGTTACTATTGATTATGAACAGTAAGCCTCTAATTATTTGGCTTCGTTTACTCCACTTCAAGTACTAGAAAATATGTTTTGGGGTATTTGATGGTTAAATTGCTTCGTTTGTCCCTGAATTTGATTTGTTGTCCAAACTCAATCTCAAACAGCACATGAGAGTTGACTTAAACCAAGTCAGAAGGCGAATAAAGTGATTTAACGTTTTTCTCTCATTTGGTGTCATTTTTAAGTTGTGTGAATCTCACATACTAATTAAAAATAGTTCATATATTATCAGATTTTTATTTGGGACAGTCAGAAAACTGTTTTACAATTTTAGTTCTTATGTTATACTTTTATGGCTTTGTCGATCAATCCAAATAACATCGGCTTCACATTTTTGTTCGTATTTTACAGGGTTTGAAGATGGAGTTCGATGCTTCAAAGAAAAGAGGACGTACAACACATATCTGAATGATAATTGGAAATAAAATAACCATTCTAAATAAAAGCTTCATGAAACTAGCTACTACCTTGTAGCATGTATGTGTAACAAATAAGTGTTTAAATTATGAAACTCTTTGAAGTTATATATAAATTTTCTTCTATTTATAACTTATTTTATGTTGAATTTGAAGTATAATCGAGTTTAACAAGCTGTTTAATCAACTTGAAAGTGATGAATGAAGCAAAGCTACATCAAATTTTCTAAGCAATTTTCACTTTTAATTTCATGGCTAAATTACAACAATCCCAATATGCATATTGTTTAAATTACTAAATGAATATAGTACTTTGTAAAATAGTTAATAAATCCATTGGTCCCTAAAATTGGACTTTTGTCGAACTTTCATCCCAAAATTTGAAATTGTTTCTCTTTAGTCCCCAAACGTGGACTTCTCCTCTCTCTATAGTTCACTGTCCAATTTCTGTCCAAAATCAGCCATCATTATC
The DNA here is from genome assembly GCA_016801395.1 of Leptodermis oblonga. Classification (NCBI taxonomy): domain Eukaryota; kingdom Viridiplantae; phylum Streptophyta; class Magnoliopsida; order Gentianales; family Rubiaceae; genus Leptodermis; species Leptodermis oblonga. The sequence continues at coordinate 25,632 of VMRK01000033.1, forward strand.
GAGCACGTGCATTAAGCGTGCCGTTATTTTTTTTGACCAAGTACCGAAATTGCCTCTAATTAGCAGCACGCCTACTCCTTAATTGTGACCGCCGGCAATGGCTGATTTTTGACGAAAATCAAACAATGGATTATATATAGATGAAAAACCTAAGTTTAAGGACAAAAGTGAAACAATTTCAAATTTAATAATGAAAGTGCAAGAAAAACTCAAGTTTGAGTACCAGAGTTATTAACTCTTTGTAAAATGATGACCAGATGGACCTCGTAGTTTGAGCAAATTACCACACAAACCTCATGACAACATAGTAGGTAGAATTTGAATTATTATACTAATAGAAAATTCTAAGTACAGTTGATAATCTACACTAATAATATATAGAAGAAATTATTCTATGCACCCGTTACACAAATTGACACTGTGCAACTTGTATTATTTAAGGTAAAAAGCGTAAATTTTTACCAAAATGATAAAAGGCAAAAAAAAAAAAAATAAGGTCATATTTATTTATTTTAATTTTGAATGGTCTACTGTACTTAAAAAAAAAAAAGTGGATACAACGATTATATATGATTATATAGAATAATTTTATATTGGTAATGCAAAATCTCAGAAGAGTCCCTGCCAGTGGCAAACTCAAAGTCAAAATCGACAGGGTTAGTCAAAGTCAGAATCAAAGTTTAAGTCCATGCCCAATTTGGATTATTATTTTTATTGTTTTGAAAACGGGTCACATGATTCGGAGCCCAACACCAAAGTTGAAGAGCCCATAATCAAGGCCCACGCATAAAATGGAAAATGTGCAGTAATTAGATAATGGTGCAGCCCAAAATGTTGAAAAAAAAAAAAATACAATGAGTGGGATTTTTTTCCCCAAATATTCATTTTGGCCCCATATAAATACCAAAACAAAACAAAAAAATTTGAAATTCCCATGAAAACGAATCTCCCAACTTTGTTTTCTTCAACAACAAAAAAATAAAAATAAAAAAAAAAAAAATTTTACAGTAGAAAACGAATTCTAAAGGTCAATTCGTTTTCTTATAGAAAATTAATTTTGTTTTAAAAAATTTATTTTTCTCCTGCCAGAATTCATTTTCTACCAAAAAAAAAATTTATATATTTTTTAAGAATTAAGTATTTCTATGTAAACTAATGTAAAAAATAAGCAAATAATTATTTTGTAATTAAAAACGAGTTCATCAACATCGTTTCTAAGTTTTTATGATTTTTTAAATGTAAATATTATTTAATGTAAAACTCATTATGGTGATTCAAAATGGACACCCATAATTCATTTTTTAGTTTTAGGGCAACAAAGGCAATACATAATTATATAATTTGTAATTGAATAAAAATTTTAAATAGTTTTTATTTATTTATTTTTGTTAAATATTTTTGAAAAACGAATTCAGTGAAATAAAATTATTATTAAGCTTATTTTTTTAAAATAGAAAAAAATAATTTTAGTAGAAAACGAATTCTGCCAGGAGAAAACGATTTCATTTAAATTTTTTAAAATAAAATTAATTTTCTATAAGAAAACGAATTCACAAAATTTGTTTCCTTTAGAATTAAAAAAAAAAAGTTTCCTTGTGAATTCGTTTTCAGTAGGAAACGAATTCAACTACAAAAATTCAAAAAAAAATTCAAAATTTTTTTAAAATTTTTTTTAAGAAAACGAAGTTGCCAGATTCGTTTTTTGGGAAAAACCAATCTGCAAAAAACGAATCTGGCAACTTCGTTTTCTATAGATTGGGAATGAAAAAAAAAACTTGTGTATTTTGGTAATTTTTGGTCCCAATATGAATATTGGGGGAAAAAACCCCAATGAGTGGCAAAAATGGCGTAGGGTTCAAAATGGCCTAATCACTCTTATTAAAATGGACGATGCGCCGTTAACATGTATTTTACACAATTTTGTCGCTTCCTCCTCCTCCTCCTGGTGCCAAAATGGCACAAAGTTAAAGATGGTCTAATCACTCTGGCAAAAATTAACGGACAATAAACCTTTAACATGTAATTTATATATATTTTTATCACAACGACAAATTAAATGCTTGTACGTCGTTTATTTAATACTTTGCTGTGTATTGTAGAACCAAATGAAACTGAGATAATTAGACAGAAGGACTTAGTAAATTCACTCGATTTATACTACTTAAAGTTCAACAATACATTAAGTTCATGGAATAAACTTTTAAAACCTCAAAGAGTTTCTTAATTCACACATAAACGCTACAAAGGTAGTACTAGCTAGCTGATCATCTCATGATCATCAAACTTTTATTCTTCAATGAAAATTCAAGGACAACTTATTTCCAAGCATCATCATTATTATTATTATCATTATTATATATGTTGACACTTTTCCTTTTGGCAGCATCAAGATCCAACTTCAAACCCTGAAAAATACAAACAAAATATAAGAACTAAATTAATATAGGAATAGATTATTAAAATTGAACGGGTAAATAACACTATCGATCTTTTAGATCTCGTGATTCTGCATGGTCCCTTATCTTAAAAATAATTTAATTTTCTTTTTCAATATATAAATGGTCCTTTATTGCATATATAGATTTCGACGTCTCATAAGTAACCGTTGACCCTAAAACCAAACTTGCTTAAATATATACGGTAATTTTATTATGCGAATATCCATATTCTACTAGATTTGGTCTAATTTTGAGAGGAAAAAAACAAAACACTTTTATCCACAATTTTGAAGGCAATGAACCCAAATAATTATTAGAGGGCTTACTGTGTATATTCAATGTTAACTTTTCCAGCATTTGGATCGGCAATAATGGCAAAAGCTTCTTGAGAAAGATCAATGGTTCCGGCACAACCAGGGGGACAATAATCCACAATCTTAACCACCACACTTCCCCTGCATGGTTGCAGCACTCCTAGGTTTGTCCGTCCGGTGCATGTCACTCTGTAGCTTCTCCCGCAAGCTGCCCTGTTGTTCCAGATCACGTCGCTTGCCGCGGCGATCATCACCCCGTTGTCCTGGTACCCGTAGCATGAAGACGCTGTATAAAATAAGTAATTTGTCATAAATTTTTTCACTAGTGATATTCTTATTTTTTAAATATTGATTACTTATGAACTACGTGTAATAACATAAGTAATATAACAAAAAGTGAAAAAAGATAAAATTATGACCCTTCTATTTGTGCAAAATAAAAAATGGAAACTAAACTATTTCAGTGGAACGGATACTTACGAACGTAAGGAGGTGTATAGTAAGTGGCAGTGCCGGTAGCAGCAGAAGCAACGGAAACGAGGGTTGCCACCAAGGCAATCGTCAGGACAACTCGCATCATATTCATGGCTCCTGATCGAACTTTAAGGTTTACTTAGAAAATAATTTTGAGTTGGAGTTTGAGCTTGAAGATCGATGAGAAACACCCAAGGATGCATCGGCTTTTTATAGTTGAATTCTTGAAGGAAGTTGGATGTGGGATGGGGTAATGGAACACGACTCTTCAGACATTTTGGAGTAGTTCCGGGTTTGGGTAATCCGAAAGAGTAGTGGTCATTTCCAGCTACCCGTAAGATGGTGCACGAGAATAAGATTAGAAATAGGTATTTTATATCTGAAAATAGATAAATTGTTTAGTAAATGAATCTTAAATTGATTTTTAAAATATATATATACTAACTTAAATGATTAGATTCTTATACGAACCCATCATATAAATTTTAATCCAAAAAATTAATTACTCATTCAATTCATTTCCATTTTTGTGTGCTATGCACACTGTGGATAATAAGGCCTGGACAGGAATTTAGACCTGGCAAATTGACCTGTAACCCGTCAGACCGACCCAACCCATCCTCCTTTTTAACCCGTTGGGTTGGGTCAAACGGGTTGCGGGTCAAAATTTGACCCGTACCTAACGAGTTGGGTCGGGTCGAGTTGAGGTCAACCCGTGAGTTGCATTTTTTTCCCAACCCGTACCTATTGTCTTCATTACTGACCCGCACAAATGTATATGAATTATGATGTGTGACCCGAGGCTCAAATTTGCATTAGATGCAATCTGACCCGTGCGGGTCAGTAATGAAGACAATAGGTATATATATATATATATATATATATATATAATGACACATGTATAATTAATGTGAGAGTTCATTTTATTTTTGTAAATTAAAATTAATTCATGCTTTTTATTTCTTAATTTATTTACTTACTTATTCACAGATTATATATAAAAGTGTTTTTAAAAATTTTTTATAAGAAGATTTTAAAAGTTTTAAGTACAAGTTTTCAAAAATATTTTTTTATAGCTAAAAATGTGTTTTGATTAGTATTTTAGCAAAATATTTTTATTATAAAAAATGTGTATGAATAAAAAAATAGTGAATACAAATAATTATATAATAAAATTATGTACTAATAAATTGAATGATAATATTGTCCTAAAAAATAGAATTATTTGTAATTTATGTTGACACTTATGTATTTGTAGTTTGTAAGAATAAAGAACAAAAAATAACTACTGTATAACAAACAGAAAATGAAAAATAATACCAATGTTATTGGGAAAAAGAGTTTGGGATGGTTTTAGGGGGGAGGGGATGGTGGTGGTGGTGGGTGGGGGAGCGGGGAGGGTATTGAGGGTGTGTACAGTGAGGGAAATGCGGACGAGGGGATGGAGTGAGGAATTGAGGACTGAGAGTGGGAGGTAGGGGACGGGTTGGGTAGCTTTATATATTTTGTTAAAATAATTTATTTGTGGGTCAACTACGGGTTGAGGTACGGGTTATAACCTGTCGGGTTAAATAAATTTAATCTATTAAGTCAACTAATTTAACCCGCTGGTGTTAACCTAATCTGGACATGATCCAACCCGTCTTTGACCCTTCATTCAACAGGTTAATTTGGGTCATGACCCGTTAAGTACGAGTGAAAGATTAACCTAACCCATAACTCGCCCAATTGACACCTATAGGAATTGATGATTGATGACAAAATATTGATGAGTAGCTTTAATTAGCCAATTCGAATTTTGATCTGTCTCTTTATTGGTGGTCCTCTGTAGTCGACGAGTTGTAAGTTGGATCTGGGGCTGCTTTTTTTTGTTTAAGCACGTGGGAGAAGACTTTAAAAGTCTACTACAATGGCTTCTCCTGGGCTGATTGAAAATGGATCGATGTTCCCATGAAGTTTTCATTTGAAAAAAATTAAAAAATTATTATATAATTGAATTTGTAATGGATCGAATTAATGCTTTAAAAGAAAATCTAATATATTTGAATTTAAAGAAATTTTTTTTTTTGGTTAATTAAAGTATAATTCTTCTGTTCTATTAGAAGAATCGGATTTTGATAATTTATTATAAATTTCAAGATACAATACATAAAATATGTAATTTGTCACTTTTTATTTCACTAATATCTTTACCTTTTAAGTGTAGTATAATTTTAGATCACATATTATTATATTAATATAGGTAAGAAGAGTAAAAAAAAATGGTAATGAACTTTTTATATTGAAACAAAAATACATATTAAAAGTAGACTCTTAAAGTGACCAGAGGAAGTTATAATTTCAGCTTTTAAATTTTTTTTTTGTTTTTCCCACTTATGAGAATAATGATCTTTCATTATCAACAAGAAAAGAGAATGAAACTTGAAAAGACTTAGGCCCTGTTTGGTACCTACTCTAAAAATATATTTTTGGAAGAAAAAAGGTAGGCATTACACTTAAAATGTGTTCGAAATATGGAAAATATTTGTAAGGGCCAGCGGAAATATCAAAATTAATAAGTAGCGTGCAATTTTTACATAATATTTAATAAGGGCAGTAGATTATTAGTCATAAATTTAAAAATAAAATTATATTTGTATAGACTTAAATACCCTCAAATAATTAACGATGACAAAAAAAAAAAAAAAGAACAAAATAAACCTTCCTAATCTCAAACTTTAAACCTTATTTTCATCGTTTGAGTCCCCTTCCCTATTTTTGTGAACTTTACCGCCGCCCCCATTGCTGTGTTCAGTTTTAGATTCAACATCAAGTTTTTCTAATTGCTTAGGGCTTCAGTCAATCAATTCAATAACCTTCTTGCATTGCAGCATCCTCTACCCAACAAAATATTTCGTATGGAGAATGAACCTCAACCAAATTGGGAGGACAATCAGCAAAGCATCATTGGGAGACAATCTTCCCAACACATCATTGGGGGGACAATCTTCCCAGTGCTGGAGGTGCATCAAGATTCACTGGAACTGCATCAACAGAATCAACCTCAATCAAATTTTCTTACCTTTATTTTTCTACTGTTTTCTTTCTCAGCCGTCTCTCATACATATATTCCAAAGCATCTTCCAAGACCTGGATTTCATCATCGGGAACTTCCGGCCGAACTCCGGCGGCAAGACAATCTTATGTTTATGCTTCTTTTCCACTGTCGATCAGCAAAGCATATTGGGAGGACATGTTATTATTAATTTATAGTCTCGTTCACTATCATTATTCTCTTGGATTTGTCCAGAAATCATAAACATAAACAAATTATTTAAAGGATTTTACTTGATGCTTGTTAATTTGAAACTAATGCTCATAATTTGTAATCCTATTCCTGAATAGTGTTCAATCCATCACAGAAGTTTGATGTTGAATCTGAAACTGAACACAGCAATGGGGTAGCGGCAAAGTTCACAAAAGTTGGGAAGGGGACTTAAATGATGAAAAGAGAGTTTAAAGTTTGAGATTAGGAAGGATATTTTTTTTTTTCCCTGGGTTAATGATTTGAGGGTATTTAAGTCTATATAAATATAATTTTATTTTTAAATTTATAACTAATAATCTATTGCCCTTATTAAAAATTATGTAAAAGCTGTGTCCTATTTATTAATTTTGATATTTCCACTGCCCCTTACGAATATTTTCCGTTTGAAATGTGTTTTGGGCATGTTTTGAATCACATACCAAACATGCCCTCAAAATGTGTTTTAAGATGACAAAACTCAAGGCACAATCTTGGTAATAGTCACTAAACTGATAATATTTTTCAAGGGAAAATGGCAATTTTGGAGTTTTAATACACATTTAGAGGGGTGTTTTTGACAAACCAATTGGGGATTTTTGTGCTTTAACCAAATCTTGGGCGGTTTTTTTGGGTTCAGATCCTATTTCCCCAATTGTGTGTCCCTACTGTGTCTCCACTCACATATGTGAAGGACCCGATAGTAGATCCACTAGTAGGCTCTCCACATATGTAAAGGGAGACACAACAAGAATATATTAATTGGGGACATAGGATCTGATGCCGATTTCTTCGAGCTAGCTTCTACTCAAATTTTTTTACTTGCTTTTGGGAAGTCAACCATGGCATTGACCAGTTTTTTCTCCATTCCTAGAAACTGCAAGTCGACAAGGACCCCCACCATATCCCATCAAAGAAAAACCCAGAAAAGCACAGCAGCGATGGAGTCCAAACCGTGACGTATAGAGAAGGGCAAAACCTAAGGCCTGTATGGAGGCATCTTTTGAGAAGCATTTTAGGCCAAAATTAGTGGGTCCCATGCCAAAATATTATTTCGAATGCATTTTGTGCTTTATCAATTTGAAAGGTCTTTTGGAAGCTGTTTGTTTTGTATTTTGGAAAAAGTTTTCAGATTTTCCTTTCTCATTTTTTTGCGTTTTGGAATATTTTTGGAATGTGTTTTGAGTTTTGCCATGTTGAAACACATTTTGAGGGCATGTTTGGTATGCGATTCAAAATATGCACAAAACATATTTCAAACACATTTTGAGTGTAGGATTCACTTTTTTTCTCCCAAAAATATGTTTTGAGAGTAAGTACCAAACAAGGCCTAATCTTTTCAAGTTTCATTTTCTCTTTTCTTGGTGATAATGAAAGATCATTATTCTCATAAGTGGGAAAAACAAAAAAAAAATTAAAAAGTTCAAATTAAATTATAACTTCCTCCGGTCACTTTAAGAGTCCACTTTTAATATGTATTTTTGTTTCAATAAAAAAAATTTATTTTCATTTTTTTTACTCTTCTTACCTATACTGATATAATAATATGTGGTCTAAAATTATATTGCACTTAAAAAGTAAAGATATTAGTGGAATAAATAGTGACAAATTACATATTTTATGTATTGTATCTTGAAATTTATAATAAACTATACATTTTTAAAATCCGATTCTTCTAATAGAACAGAAGAATTACTCTTTAATTAACAAAAAATTATATATATTTCTTGAAATTCAAATCTATTAGATTTTCTTATAGAGCATTAATTCCATTACAAATTCAATTATATATATAATAATTTTTTTAGTTTTTTTCAAATGAAAAGTTCATGGGAATATCGATCCATTTTCAATCAGCCTTGGAGTAGAGTAGACTTTTCTGCTCCCAAGAGCTTAAACAAAAAAAAAAAAAAAAAAAAAGCAGCCTCAGATCCAACGTACGACTACAGAGGACCACCAATAAAGAGACGGATCAAAATTCGAATTGGCTAATTAAACCTACTCATCAATGATCAATTCCTGTCCGGTAGGCGGCATGCATGAACTGTACAAATTACGTACTCTTTCGTTACTAATGAAAAAATCATGTTTGAATTAGATCGTGTAATTTATAAATAATTATCTCTCGTGATTTATTTTTCTATGAGATCGAGAAAGTAACAAATAAGGAAAGCTACATTTTAATGCTGAAGAATTAGCGTATGTATGCATGCATGCATGTTGAGAAATTTCAAATTTTCTCAACATTGATTATTGAGAATTGAAAGCTAGGGACTACGGGGGATGTCGAGTCCACCCGAACCGAGTTTTGATATGTTTAGTCTCTGTTTGTTTATTAGTCTAGTTCTAAAATCTTGTTTATGTTGGTTTATTTATTAATTGAACTGAGCCCGAGTTTGTTCCTAGACACTCATGTACATTCTATTGTGACATTAACTAATATATAAACGTTAACGAGATTTCATCCGTTTATTCATTTATTATTTATTTATTAATTGAGCAATAAAATCATGTTCGTTTGTTATTGAGCAGATCCTAACTTTGTTTGTGAACGTTCGTGTTCGTGTATCATGCAGATCGATTAATTTTCTTAAATTTCTTCAAAAGTTTAAAGACATTCGCACGTAAGTATGTAGTTTGTGGTCCAAAGTAATATATTCCATTCATTCAGGCGTCGAAGCCTAACTAGCTTTCAATTCTCAATAATTCAATGTTGACAAGATTTGACATTTCTCAACATATACATGCCTGCGTACGTAATTCTTCAGCAAAATTAACGTATCTTTTCACATTTTATTTTGACTGGTTGACGGCCGTTGCCCCTATTTTACTTCTTCTTCTTTTTTTTTTTTTTTTTTTTTTTTTGGCCATTTCAGGCCAAGAGTTAGGCATGAAGATATACAAGAACTTCCTCTCACTAGGTGTACTCTATTGAAAAATATGTTTGAATGGCCCCTGCTCAAAATGAGAATGTGTAGAATCCTACTTTGGCATGGTCCTATGAAATAAACTTATAACCGTGGAATCGACTCGATCATCTGATAATAAGTTCATAACCATATTCGTTTCTCATTTTGGCCAGAATAGATTTTCTAATTCTTTTATTCCATTTAATAAGAATGATAACTAAGAAATATAACTTCATTCATATATAGTAGATGTTATTACATATACAGTCATATTCAATTCGATGTAACTGTTCGATTTTATAGGAGATCTTCTATATATAATTTCCCACGGAAAGGCTTACTTTGTAGTTTTGCCCGATCATTAATAAGTTGATTATGTTTAGATAATACTTCCTATGTTCCATTAGAAGAGTCTACTTTGCAATACTATCGAACTACAAAATTGACTCTTCTAATGGAACAGAGGAAATAATAGATAGAAACAACACTAGTAAGGAGTCCTATTAAGACCCAAATTATCATATGTCGTGTTACTAATATATAATCATGTGTAGTCCATAATTAGTTTAAAATCTCAATAGAAATCATCCTCACGATAAACAGACCAGCTTACAGCTCGAATTGCCACTACTGAGAGACAATTAACTTCTGACAATCTCTAATGGGACAACTCAAAACAAAATTAATACGTTATAAGAGATTCGTCAACTCGAGACACGGATGTGATTGCCAGCTATTAAGTGAAAGCTAGCTTTCTCCTATATATATATATAGAAGGCGGTAATGAATCAAAGTTGTATATCTATCTATCTATCAAAGCTTAATTAGCTTAAATTCTTTTGCAGCATAAACAGAAAAATGGCAGGTGCATCTAAGAAAATTATGGTTTTAATGGTGTCGATCGTGATGCTTATTTCTGCTGCTCATTCCGAAACCGGCACGGCAACTTAATATACACAAAGTGGCCCTAAGTATATATATAATTAATCTGCATACTAAAATATGGGTCAGAAATTGAACAATTGATTTTTTTTTTTTTTTTTTTTTTTTTGCAGCACCCACGGCTTGTTTCGTTGCCCGTCCGGCGCTGTACGCGGCGGCGGGTCCGGCGATCTGGGGTTCTAGAGGCGCCTGCGGAAGAAGATATAGAATAAGTTATAGTTGCACCGGCGCCAGTGTTGACGTTGAGATTGTTGATTACTGTCCTGGATGCAAAGCCACATTCGATCTCAGCCAGAATGCGTTTGCAGCCATTGCAAATCTTAATGCCGGGACTATCTCCATTGAATATCAGCAGCTGTAATTCGCCGGCGAACGAGCCGTGTTGGAAAATAAAACCAAGCTTAATTAATAAAATATTTATATTTGTCATAAAATTTAGTACGAGGCATACTAAACGCAGTAACCGTTTTACTAAACGCAGTAACATTCCCCTGTGAAAAGTCTATTTTACCCTTAAGTATTAAAAAAAAATTCCATACAATTTCACACTATTCACAAGAACATTAGGAAAATACCGCCCTTTGTGGGCAGTATTTTCCCAGAAAATACCACCCACTGTGGGCGGTATTTCTGGGGGAAATCCAGGAATACCGCCCACAGAAATACCGTCCACAAAAGGCAGTATTTTCGCAAAATTTTATCCCGTTTTAAAAAAATGTGTAGGTTATTTACATACCGTGTAATATGGATCGTACTCGTGACTATAAAATGAAATGTTGTGCGGTATTTTTTATATTTTTTTTATCTAAAGGGTAAAATAAACTTTTCATAAGGGAATGTTACTGCAAATAGTAAAACGGTTACTGCGTATAACAATTTCGTTTAGTATGAGGTTTACTTGTTTAATATATTCTCAATTTTGTTTAAAAAATTAGTTTTTCCGTTCATTCTCATAATTGCGTACTAGTATGTTTCGCATAATTGTATGGTCTATATAAATAAGTTGAAGGCATGGTTTTCAAGTGAGGTTAAAAGCCTAGCTAGATGTTGCTTTCGTTTTGTTAAATAAAATTGTCCCGTTACGTTCAATATTCGTGTTACAGAATTTTCGTAATGAAACTGTTAAATCAAAATATGGAGACTTTCTTAGCCGCTCTTTCTAATAGACGGAATGTAGATATAAAATATCCCTTATCCAACTTTGGATTCACTCGTGGGATCCGGACAGTCTAGGGGACACTGCGGCTCCCCTCTTCCCAAGAATCCATGCATCCCTTATTTGTGATTTCAAATCCAAAGGTTAATGGTACTCTAGCAACTTTGCGTAAGCTTACGTCGTAAGGCAGAGTTTGGTTCCTATAGATCCACTCTTTTTCCTCTTCAAGATCACCCTGGCTCTTTGTTTTCATGTCGAGAATTGTTTGCAAATGAAGAGATGTCAAATGGATTTTTATTACTGTCAGTTACGATCTAGATTAAGAAATATATTCTCAGAATTGGTTAACTTATTGAAAATACTCGATTATTGGTTAAATACCCAAAGCTTATGTTCCAGTTAAATACTCGATTATTGCTATCCTACCATGACCATTGTTCCCTCCCTTCAATTGTCAATTAAAATTTCTTATTTATTTTTCAATAAGAATATAAGTAGAAAATATAAGCATATAAATAAAAAATAACTTAATTTATGTGTTGTAACTTAATAAAATCCATAAAAGGTTATAAGTTTTGAACTAGAACTCCGAGTTAACATTAAAATGATGTTATTTAATTTAGAGGGAATCTCCATTTCCACTGTGTGATGGTCTGATAGGTTATATTTCAACACCTAAATTTGATGTGAGTGTTCTCTTCATTACTGGTGTTAGTTGTTGATTTCACATTACCTTAATACATTAACAATTAAACTCGATACATCGTAGACTAAAGTCGATACTTCATACATCACATGTTATACGCGATATTCGATACATCAGTAACTAAACTCAAAATCGTATACATTCAATACATCAAAAAATAAACTCGATACGTGACACAACCTATGCTATACGTGATACATGTACATCAACTACTACTCTCTTAATTGCAGTATGTCAGCAACTATGTTCAATATATCATATCGCTAAATTCAATACGTGATACATCATATGCTAAATTCAATACGCGTGTTTTCTAAACATAATGATAAATCACAAGTTAAACTCAATATGTGTATCGTTGAACTATCGAACACGTCAAATACTAATTTTTGGGTTTAATTTATAATTCATCAAAACACAATATCATTTAACTTATAAGAATGAAATACAAATGGTGAGACAATGACAGTATCATTTCTCACACGTGATTTGTTTAATGTTAAATTAAAGGGTAAACAAAATTATTTAACAATTATACTTCTATTTGTTATCTATATTAGTGTGTGAGAAATCTCACGGATTATATGAAAATAGTTTAAACATTGTCAAAAGTTGAATTTATGACCATTTTAAAATAATATTTTAAGTTAATGAACCAAAATAAAACACTTTCAAGTTAAGGAACCAAATGAAAATAACGTCCCAATTTAAGAGACCAATAAAGTGGTTTAACAATTAGGAAAATTCCATGTTCCTATCTTTCATCTGTAATTCCAAACTGATGATGCCCCAACATTTATTGTTTCTACAACGTAATATTCCTTAGAATCTAATAAAAGTGACAATGAAAAACTCAAAATTAGTTAATTACAACGTATAATTTGATATCTTTGATGCATATTATTTATTTTATTTTTGAAACTTTTACGCATATTATTAATTAATTTCCCAAGAGCTGGCTATTGCCTGCAGGTTCTTGCATGGTTTGAGGGTAAAACTGACTCCTCATGCGTTGAAGCGGCAATTCGATCGAAATCATCAAATCTCTGGCGTCTAACGTTTGGGATGACTCTGCTTTCTCATGTATACGACAGAGTTACGATCACAATTATATATCTACAGTAATTCATCAAATGTCATTACTAAATCACTGAATGATTCCATAATAGGACTATATATAGTATTTTCTTCATATATATATATATATATTTCAAAAGCTATTTTTGACCCGAATATAATTATATGTGTTACAAATATAATTATTTGTGGTCCATCATTAATTCACGCTAGGCTCTGTTCTCTTAGTACTATGGATAGAAAATTTTTTTGTTAAGGAAGAATTTTGTTTTGGAGGAAATTTCTTTTGGAGATTTGTGTAGGAAAGAGAAAAAAAAGTGTAATGATTATGTTTTTTTTGAATTTATGTGAATGAGAATTTAGAGGGAATTTTTAAATTTGAATTGTGAATTTTATAAAAATGATGTTGTTTCTTTGTATAATATTTTTGAGAAAAAAGTGATACTTTTCCTGATTATGTTCGGAAGAGAACATAGCCTTAAAATATATGGATATAGGTAGAAAAAATGGATGACAAATTAGTTATTTTAGATGTTTTACCTTTTCATTAGCAAATTATATTAAGAGGGAGAGGGTCCGAGTAGTAATTAATGTGAGTGTCTTGTAATTCCGAAATCACGGATCTACTCTTGACTCATATACAATGGTTTACGCCAATATGTTATCACATTTCAAAACTACTCTTTTTACATTTTTTTATTCTAAAAAGTGAAAATGCATTATGGCATAATACATAGAGTAATAATTTTAAAAGTGATAATACACATAGTAAAAATTTAAATTTTTAATTGTCAAGTGGCTCCAATCATATGACGCCACATCAGTCACTTAGTTTTTTCACTCTCCTAATAATTACAATAGCATAAATGGAAGCAAATATCATATTATTAAATTGATCGCAATGTTAAAAAAATGCAAGTGTCTATGTAAACTGCATATAGGTGCTCCAAAGTGGTGAACTTGTATCAACAAAATAAAATAGTTGGACGAAATTTCAGCACTTTTAATCAAAAATAAATAAATAAATTGATCACAATGTTAAATACCTTTTTTATAATTCATTTGTATTATTTCTTGATTTGCTTGATTTTTTAAGACAAAAAATGTTTCCTTTCTAACTTTATCTTTTGTTTCTTATTTAAATGATAAGAAATGGAATTAAGCTAAATGCCGTTAAAAACATAGATCGATCGCCAAGTTATTAAACTAAAGTAGTTATCTTACTAAGATATATAATGTCGTATATGTTGGTTTTTGTTTCATTATTAATTTGTTTATGAAACTAACCAAAAGTGGAAACTTATGTATTAACAAAAAAAACAAAAGAATTGATAATAACTAGAGACGGTTGCACATGGAATTAAGCC
>VMRK01000031.1:0-40619 GCA_016801395.1 Leptodermis oblonga
AATTTCATGTACCCTAACTGATTAAAATAATTTATCAGAATGTGGTCATTTTATAATATATAGTGATCAAAGCATATTCAAATATTCAAAATAAATAAATCATCAAAACAAGAGATAGCCATAACAAAAAGAATAAAGAATAAATAAATATAACGAAAGAAAATAAAGAAGATAATCAAAATTATACAAAGGGAAAAATTACTATTATTTGAAACCTTTTTTTTTATAACAAAAACTCTTTTTTTTTAACATGAAAAACCTGCAAAAAGAACAAAAACAGACCCAAAAAAATAATCGATCAAGATGATATGTTACTGGAGTCAATGTAGGAGGGTTAAGACACGTAATCGCTTTCTTTAAGTAAGCCTTTCTTCACAGAATAATTTTAAAAGTCCATCCCAACTTTTGAAAAAAAAAAATCCTCCTCCAACTATAATCTAAGTAGAGCCTAGCACACTGCAAAAGAAAAGGAGAGAGGAATAAAATTGCAAACTAACACTAGTACAGAAATGTTCAAAGGAGGCGCCTCTTTGGAGGCGGGTGTTTGTACTTTGGAGGCGGGTGTTGGTTTACAAACACCCACCTCCAAAGGGGCCTGCACAGCCTTTGGAGGCGGGTGCCGCCTCCAAAGAGCTTTACACCCACCTCCAATAGCTAACTAATTGGAGGCGGGTCATGTTACACCCGCCGCCTCCAATAGCTAACTAATTGGAGGCGGGTCATGTTACACCCCCTCCAAATCTCTTTGAAGGCGGAAAAAGGCTTTGCACCCGCCTCCAATATCGTGTTTATTGGAGGCGGGTGCATTTTTACAAATTTTAATGAATTTGTTTCGAAAATTTTCTTTGTTTTTAGACTGTTGAAAGTTGAAAATAAATTTGAAAATAATTCACTAGGATAAGTTTTGAGTGTTTGAAAATAATTTTAAAAAAACACTAAATTCTAGGTAATAAACTACAAGTTTTAAAATAATATATAAATATATAATTTTGATTTTAACTTTATATACATGAGTATATGCAGCCTAGTGGTAAATTTAATGTGCAACAGTCAAGTGATTATGTCGGCACGAGTTCGATTCCTACTGAAACCATAAATTGAAGAATGGAAAATTAATTTTTTTATAGGGAGAATATTGGAAGCGGGTGTAACGTACACCAGCCTCCAATAACAATTTATTGGAAGGGTTATTGGATGCACCCGCCTCCAATAACCATTATGATTAATGGTCACTGGATGCGGGTGCAAGAGGCGAGTGCATGTTGCACTCGCCTCCAGTAATGGTTATTGGAGTTGCACCTGCCTCCAATAACCCCTCACAAGGTAGGCGGGTGGTGCGGGCCCCTCCTTTTGGAGGCTCCCGCACTGGAGGCGGGTGCACAGTGCTCTTAAGACCTGCCTCCCCTAACCTTTTTTGGTGTAGTGTAATTAAAAAGGGTGGATTGATAATTTGGTCACTTTATTTTTGAAATGTTCATGTTTTAGTCATCATATTTTTTTAATTATTTTTGTAGTCTCCATACTTTTATTTTTGTACTTTTTGGATCACTCTATCAAAGTCCACCATTAACATACTAACGGACCATTTTTAACTAGGAAAATTTTATCATCGAGCATATTTTTCTACCCTTGTCGCTAAAAGACAAAATCAAGAAGGAAAAATGCCACTTGCATCACTCTCACTCCTATTTTACTTTTTCAGTCGGTTGGTTCCTCTTTCCCTCTCTCTATGAAAATAAGTGACCACAATGTTGTAAGCATAGCGAAAACCATTAGCTCCTGTGGGGTTATAAATGATTTTTAAATTATTCGTCAGTTACTAATGGTGAAATTAAATGAGGTAAAGTTATGTGGGAAATACAAAATAATAACCATGTAAATAATTATGAACAGCTTTCAATAATACCTAAAACAAAAAAAAACCAAAAAAAAAAGTAGAGGAAGGGTCTCAAAATTAATAAGAGTTTGGTGGATGATAACAATAAAGAGTACATAGACAAAATAGTAATAAAACTTAAAATTTTCTTTTAATACATTTCCCAACTACAAAATTCATTTAAAATGGTGCAAATGTGGTTTGACATGCAGACACTTACGCCATAGGATAAAATATGTGACAGCTAAGTGGTAAGTTAAATTATAAGGTATAGATTATGTGGCAACCAAGTTGCAACTTAAATTACATTAAATTCTATGCTTATATGTCAATCAAGTGACAACTTAAGATAAAGTTTATGTTAATTTATATTCTATATATATATAATATTATATATATAATGTAGGTAATTAATTAGTTTTATTAGAAAATATGTCCAAAATTTTGGCTTAGTGAATATTACATGGCATTTAAGGCCTTGGACTATAGGAGATCGGGAATCGAGTTCTATCAACTCTCAAGTGCAGTGGCAGCAGCAATAGACAGTGACGAATTCTATTACTTTACCATAAAAGTAAAAAAATAAAAGGTTTCATTAGAAAATATTCTGTATGTGTAATTTTGTAAAGGAAGTTATCTAACTTTGCATGCTATAATATCATAAATCTAAAGCAATCGACTTAACCATCCAATATTAAGTAGGAGGTTTTCTTTTATTTTTATTTTTTGCTAAAAAAAAAAAGAAAAAGAATATCTAAGTAGGGGGTTTGAATTGTAGTTCTTCAGTAGAGTCATACTATAAGTTAAAAGTATCATCATTACAACAAAACCTTTTGTCACGAGTTCATATTCGGGAACGAGCCAGTGCTTCAGTTGGGGGTTCAATTCCTACATCATCTCCAAATTAAAGGGGAAGAAAGAAATTGGCGTTTTACCATGCTAGCTAATTACTAGTAGTTAGTACCATTGTGTTCATCATTTTCCGTCACGAAATAGGGCGATTATCGACTCTTCTTTCTAGATTTTCTTGGAGTTACTCCGGTTAATTTGTTTATTGGGTGGAATGATTAAATAGGGCGAGTTACACTTATTTCCCTAAACTTTGAATATAACTATGAGTTCATTCTGATGTTTTAAAAAAATAAAAGTAATTCTGAACTCACTACACGACAAAGTCAAAATAAAAAGAATACAAATAACTCCATGTTGTTTGATTTTTATTTTTTAAATACCTTATGAGAAATTATTTTAGCTTTTAGCCTTTCACTACTTTATAGATTTTTACTTTGTCAATGGATAGTCTAGCTAGTATTTTACCTTTTGAGCTAAGCTTGATCCTGGGATCTACGTTAGACACACCACCGTAGTTTCACAAAAATTAAAGATATGTTTGTAATTTTCACAAATCCCAAGTAGGTAAATACCCAAATAATAATAATATAAAAATATTAGTGACCAGCCAAAGCATTGAATCGCGGTACTATAAGCGGTTGCTTAGGCATTTGTGAGCTGGAATAGAAATAGGAAATTCACACCAGTAATGTAAAAATGAAATAGGAATAAAATTTAAATTTGAAGTCAAAATCAATAAGGGTTTGGTTTGAGGAATTCTTATTTCCTTTTAGACAGCTCCGGATCTTCTGTTGTACTATGTGTTACACTCCCTGTTACACTCTCTCTAAGGCTGCCATGTGCCCCCCTCTCTAACCCAACTTAACCATCTAAACCCACCCTGGTTAACAATTTCTAATAATTCCCTTTTTTCTTAATTAAAAATATATGGTAATTTTTGTTTTTTACCCGCAAAATTCTGTCGTGATAATCCTTCCCTCCCCCAATCTTCTTCTTCCTTGCACGCCGGTGAAATCACAACACTTGCTTCTCCTCCCTCAATCTTCTTCTTCATTGCATCTCCATCACTTGCGATTTGGGTTCCATTGTTTCCGCCGTCACTGGCTAGTGCTGCCGCTCCTCAATCTATTAAACCCGTCGGTTCGATAACAAGAGCAGGGGATTCTGATCTGCGTCATATCACCCGAATGCGGGAAAGTGCGTAGCCTTGCTACGGAAATACCTCAGGCCATAGCAAAAAGGTAGGACTAGTTCTTATTCAAATTCCAAAACTGCTGATTCAAGAACAAGAACAACTTCTTCACCCCCAATCTGAGATATAGCCCTTTCCTTCTCAATGTACTTACTCCGGCTCCCTACCGACGACATCGATATAAGATAATATTGACCGATAGTTCCAGTAATTTGTGGAGCCCATTTTAGTTTGGATGATTGTGAGCATGACAGATCCCGATGAGCTAGCGGAAATTGTAAAGCCCATTGTGGTGGAGAAAATGCTGAACTAGAGCCAGACCTAGGTGAATGAGATGCTTGGCTCCCCAGATGAATATGAGCCCTTCAGGCTAATTTCCTTCCTTGCGCTATCAGAAATCTGATATGTGCATTCAAGCTTGATTTGGTTATATCTTTATAACTTATTCTCAAACTTGTATGATTCCTTAATTCGTTTGGACTTTGTTTAAATGATCAATCTTTTAGAGATGCCAACTTCCACTCTTTGTTGCTTTGGTGGAAACAAGGAGAAATGTTGCATATAATTTGGTTTGGTTTGTGTATACATACTACAAGATGTAGGTGATAGATAAATTTCGATAATATTTGGGAATGTTGTTTACCAAGGGCAGGGGAGATAAGTTGGAGAAATATGTTAGCTTGTTTCTTGTTCTGAAAAAGTCTCAGTGAAATTTTTTTAATCAAGTAGGATTTTGGGTCCCTTTTGCTGTATGAATTGAATGTTTTTGGCTTTGAGTTGTAATGTCATCTGAATCAAGTGATCTTTTAGAGATTCAAAGGTTGACTTTATAATGTTCAGTTTGATTGTTGTTGGATGGTAATTCTATTACAGAGAATGAAAAATACAGGACATAAGTGATTGATTGTTGGATACTTTGTCTGGACTTTTGAGATTTTGTGGAGCAAATTGGGTTTTTACTGCTTACTTGGTTGTTTTCCCCTTTGTTAGCTGAACTTAGTTATGAGAAGTGACACAAGTTGACTAGGTCTTTGTTATGCTCTGTGGGGGTAGAATGAAGTAGTGCTCTCATGTTTCTCTATCTTGGTTTTAGAGGTTATAAGCATTATATTTTAAGGAAATTTACTTTACTGCAGACCCATTTTTGGTGTGTAGCTATAATCTCTCAACTCATTCCTAAGATAGGAAAAGTACATAAAGAAGTTCTGAACTTTTCTAATGGATAGACACATAATACATGCCAACCTGCTTCTAATATTGTATTTGAATCTTGAAATGATTGTCTTTTTTCTCAGTTGTTTTGTATTGTTGTTGGTTTAGAATTTTATTGATTGATCATCCATAAGTACAACTACTTGTAATTTAGTTTATAATGCCGAGACTTCTTTGTGATTGTTCATTTATTGAAGTAATTGATTTATCAATAGGTATTCTGTTGCATATCTGTATTTACTGCTATCTGAGAAAGTACTCATGATATTGGTACAAGTTTGAGAGATGGCTGAAAGGATTTTTACAATTCAGAGAAGTGAGTAGTAGCTAGACCATTTTTTTAGAAATAAAGAACTGCAAGGGTGTGGTAGCATGGATCTTGCAGGATATTTCAAGAAACATCGCTCAAATGGAGAAGAAGGAGGTCAAGATTACATCGGCTTCTAGCTCAAGCTGAAATGTTGGTTTCGTCTCTGTGCTTTAAGATTCAGAATCCTCCATCAAATATTGGTGAATTAGATTAGATTGGGAGCTTCTATAAAATTCTGTGCTACTTAGTAGCAATGACGTACCTCAACTTGTATGTATGCTAATTTTCTTTATAGTTGGTTAGACAATGCCCCTATTTACTTTAATGGAATGAAAGAAGAAGAATAGCTATTTTGATATGATGTATTTCAAATATTTCTACTCATTTGTTTGTTTATTTTTTAATCTTAATAACACTGTTTTCCTTAAAATGGCTTCTTCTTGTAATGAGAAGGTTGATATTTTTGACATAATGGTAATCAATTGAAGTTTATAGTGATAAAAGGTCATGGTGTGCTTCAACTAGCTCAATTTATTACAGTTATGCTCTGTTATGTATTTAATGTAAACTTTGAACTATCAGGACAGTCTGATGAGCATTGCTTGTGAACACCACAAAATAATTAAATAAATACAAAAGATCAAGCTTTGCATCGTTGCTACTGAAAGACGTGGTAATCCAAAACAATAATAGCTAATAGGAATGTTTTATCCCTCAGTACCAAGAGCAAATATATGATCCTATGGTATTTTTTTCAATAGTTAAATAAAACACATAGAACTGCATTTCATCAAATTCCATTCATATATCTATTTATTGATGTCTAATCTTCCCAGATCTTTCTTACGATCATACGGTAGATTCTGTCAAAAACAAAAAATATGATGAGAAATTTATATCAATTAGAAATAACGCATAATAACAAAGAATTCTAAAATTTTAATACCTGAGTCATGCTTAAATCTTCTCGTTCATTTATGTATAGTTCACCCCAACTTGCATGTTGAAATGGATTTATATCTGGATCTATAGTCTATAAAATACAATAGTTCTTCATTTAATAAAGAATGAAAGTCAACACTAAATAAGTGAATAAATAAGTACTATTTGCAATACCATAGTTTGAGCGCTGGTTTTGCCGAGCAACATCATTCTGAAGTGGAAATTCAAGAGTCTGAAACACACATATATATAAGTAAAAGTTAAGTTAATGTTAAACAAAGATACTAAATTTAGAAAAATTTAGATTCAAAAAAACTAATATATAAGCACCTGTAATGGTTGTGAAAGTAAAATTGAACCAATGGATTAAATAAAGAGGACCCCGAATCATTATTTGAACAAGCCTACATCATGTACAAGCAATTATTTTGCTTGCTATAAAAATCATTAATAACCAAAAAACTAGACAAAAGTATATATATCGTAAGTAACAACAATAATGCATTTAAAATAATTTACATTACATACCTTCATGAAGATTTTCTTTTTGTAGAGTATTTGCGTTTGATATAGCTTTTTCTATAGCGTTCTTCAGTCTCTTACTAGTTTTGTAAGTGACTCTTTCTTTCACCTTCACACCTTTTATTTTACTTTCATCATGACTTTCTTTACTAAAGTTAACACCTCCAACTACACTGTCTGGAATAAGTATCTTACAATCTTCTTTCACTTCTTCTCCTTTCTTGAAAGGAGCATCCAACTCTTCAGACATCTTACAGAATCCGTTCATGGCTATCTTATAGGTCTCTTCATGTTCAACTGCTTTTATCACCAATTGCATGAATAAATGAGATAACTCTTTATAGCGTGCCCCCATTTTTTCTTTTTCATCAATTTTGTCACCACTTTTTCTGCATACATTTACCAATCCTGTTTTAGTAGCCTTTGTCCACCGCTTTAATATATACTCCTCAGGTATCTTTCTGATACTCATAGTAGTAAACACCTTTAACACATGTGTTCACAAAATACCAGCAAACTCAAATTTTTTAGAACTACAACACACGAGATCTTTAGACGAATCATATGTGACCAAATGATGATGGCGCTTACGTTGAGGTTTAATCCGGTAAAACATTTGGGAATCTTCTTGTCTATCAATCTCCAGCGTGCAATCAATTCCCTTGCATAACTCTTCCTTGAACTTCTCAAAAACATCACTTTAAAATTTCCACAGGAAACATCATCGCCGGAGTACTTTGACTACACATAAAATATGCTTTCGATTCCTCATCACGACGATCAGCTAACAATCTCTCAAAGTGATTAAAAAAACTCTAACAAGTCCTTTTTATAGCTGACATACCTCTTTAAAACACTATTCATGGTCTCACTACGTTAAGTTATAGTTATATCAGCACAAAAAGTCTCTCTTCCATACACCAATGCCCACTTTTCTTTGATATCAAACATTTTTCGCAACCATTTATTGTCTTCCAAGTCGTACTTCTCCAACATCTCATCCCATGCATTAAGAAAATCATATTTTTCCTCATAATCATAAATGCATCTACTAAAATCAGTAGTAAAATCTTTGAAGTTCCCAAAAACTTTAGAAAGGTGAGTAGCTATATTCTGATAAATGTGCCATATGCACAAGCGGTGATAGGTTGCTGGCCATTGAGAAGATAATGCTGAAGCCATTCTTCCATCTTGATCTGTGAGCATTGTCTGCGGTATTTTTCCCATCACAGCTCTGGAAAATGTTTTGAACAACCATTCAAAAGTCTTCACGGTTTCATCATACAGTAAACACTACTACAAAATCCCCCTTAGGAGGCGGGTCCTAAGGGGGATTGGAGAGCAGCACCCGCCTCAGCTGCGGGCGCCTCCATTTGGAGGTGCCCGCACCCGCCTCCATAAATTAGGACATTGGAGGCGGGTGCAAGGTGCACCCGCCTCCAATGCTCCTCTATTGGAGGCGGGTGCATGTTGCACCCGCCTCCATTAACTGTTATTCGAGGCGGGTGCAATTTTGCACCCGCCTCCAATAACCCCCGTAAAAAAATTTAATTTCTTTCTTGCACTTTATGGCTTTAGTAGGAATCGAACTCGCGCCTAGAGTTTCACTTAACTCTTACACATTAATTTACCACTACGCTGGATATACTTATTATTTAATATGAAAATCGAAATTATATATTTCTTGTAAAACTTGTGATTTTTATTATTTACTATTATTCGCTTCGCTAGAATCTCAATAAATTTTCAAAATTATTTTCAACAGTCCAAAATAAAGACAATTTTTGATCTAGTATTAAAAATTTTTAAAATCATTTTCGTATTTTGAATTGGAGGCGGGTGAAGGATCACCCGCCTCCAATTAGGAGTAATTGGAGGCGGGTGATACCTTCACCCACCTCCAGTAAGCTAGCAGCTTACTGGAGGCGGGTGAAGGCATCACCGCCTCTAATTATCAATTAATTGATAATTAGAGGCGGGTGATGCCTTCACCCGCCTCCAGTAAGCTAGCAGCTTACTGGAGGCGGGTGAAGGCATCACCCGCCTCCAATTACCTCCTAAGGAGGCGGGTGATCCCTTCACCCGCCTCCAAATTTTATTTACCCACCTTTGGAGGCGGGTATTTGTACAACCGCCTCCAAAGGGGCGCCTCCTTTGAGCATTTTTGTAGTAGTGAAAGCAGCTCCAAAAACTGAAGTTTGCTTGTGATGATTAACACCAACAAATAAAGCAATAGGTCTACCATCTCTATGCTTTCAGTAAGTTGTATCAAAACAAACCACATCACCAAATTGAAAAAAATCAATTCTCATCTTAGCATCTCCCCCAAAAATATTGGTAATGAGATCATCCTCATCTACTTGAATTGCATTAAAAAAAATTGGGATCTTCTACTTGCATTTTTTGCAAAAATTCTAGAACACCTCCAGTGTCTCCTTGCCTCATTGCCAAATAATTTTTATCATCATCACACGAATGAATCCTAAATTTTCTCGACCACCAGCCTGCTTTGACATGATTTCAATTATTTGCTTTGGTGGCACCCCATAACTCTTCACCATATATATTTCAGCCTTTTGAGCTGAGCTAATATCTCGGTGAACTCTAACAAAATGCGTCTTACTTGGACTTACTAACGCATGGTTATGCTCGGCCACAAATCCACAAGGTACTTTCCAGTTTTCCTACAATTGATCTTCATTCGAGCCTCACAATTGCACCTTGTTTCTGCACGATGCCTCTGTACTATTGCATTACGTTTATCATTAGGCCTTATCCCTCCTCGTGAACAGCAAAATACCCTATCTAAAACTAAACCTCCTCTCTTTTTATTTCTATGCACATCACTCAATCTAATGCCAAATCCCATTACTTTTGCATAATTTTTGTAGAACTCATATGCAGATGACTCATCATCAAATTCCATGCCAAGTTATGGAATAATCCCTTTCGAAATCATATGTTCACTATCATCATCATCTTTCTTACTGTCCTCAACTATGTTTAATGGCTGTTCATCAACTATGTTTAATTGATGTTCATCCTCATTCACCTCAACTAAATCAACATTTCCAAATTCCAATTTTCGACGAGGCTGAATCTCGCCTTCAAAAGAGTTCTCAATAATACATTCATTTATTTATGCATAAAACAAAGGTAAATAAATTAAATTTCCTTACATCTCTATACAACATACTTTCATTTATGATCAAATGCAGTACGTGAGTGCACATTAACTCAACATAATACAAATATACAAGTCTGAAAGTCTCCATTAATTTCAACATACGAAACTACAACATACATCTTTTGTTACAATTCATACTTAGTTAGAAGAAGCAAAACAAACTATGTTCAAATATAAACCAAAATTAAAATTAAAAAAAAACTAAAGCAGAATTAAACATCCCATAATTATTACGAAAAAGAACCCCAACTTTTACCATAACAAATATAAGAAGTGATGGTTTACTTTTCATTCCTGAAATATGAGGTAACAGTGCAAAATATTGCTGACAGATACTACTAGCTACCATAATAAATCAACAACTATTAATTAGTTCAGTTGCCTTCGTTCTTTACACCAAAACAAAGCCTCATAATCTGTGATCCCTTAAAAAATTGTTTACTGTCGAACAACTAAGGTGGGATCCAATCATAGTTTGTTCTCACTTTCATTAAAATAGTAACCAGTACTTTGCTATATATATATGTGTGTGCAGGAATTGGGTCTTCTGCATGGGAAACCAGTACTTTCCTTGATACATACTCATGTTTTAGCAAGCAGACTTTAGGTGATGTAATAGAAATTTCCATCGTAATATAAGACATCATTCAAAAAAAAAAAAAAAAAAAAAGAGGAACATATTACGTACTTGTATAGAGGATTAATTGTAAAGAACTAAAAGTAAACACACAATAAAACTCACATGATTGATGATGATTGTTTTCCTCCATTGAATACGATAAAAAAAATTTTAGTGAAGGATTGAGCAGCACGGTAGTGGAGGAAACGATGAAACCTTATAATCGTAGTCTGTGGATAGATTGAGCAATGATGCAGAAGAAGTAGATCGGGAGTATACCGACGCAGAAGGAAGAATATGTTTCCTCACAGATTGAGGAGCGACAGCGCTAGCCGGTGACGGCGGAAACAATGGAACCCAAATCGCAAGTGATGGAGATGCAAGGAAGAAGAAGATTGAGGTAGGAGAAGAAAGTGATGTGATTTCACCGGCGTGCAAGGAAGAAGAAGATTGGGGGAGGAGAAGGATTATCACGACAGAATTTTGCGGGTAAAAAAAAAATTACCATATATTTTTTAATTAATGAAAAAAGGAAATTATTTGAAATTGTTAACTAGGGTGGGTTTAGATGGTTAAGTTGGGTTAGAGAGGGGGACACATAGCAGCCTTAAAGAGAGTGTAACAGGGAGTGTAACACATAGTGCAACAGAAGATCCGGAGCCAATTTGTACTAGTTAATGTATTTGTCTTCAAAACACATTTTTAATTTTATGGTAATTTTTCTGTCATTATGGGCTTGTTCTTTATAATATTTTAAAAACATATTTTTAGAAAATAGTTTTATAATGTAAAAAGTGTATTGAAAATGTAAAAATGTATATTTGTAATATTTATATTGAAATAGTAAAATTTGATGCAAAAGAAGTAAGGATAAAGGTGCATTTTTGCCATCAACTTCTTGTTTAGGTCTAACTTTGCCACTAAAGTCTTTTTTGTCTAAAATTGCCATCAACGTTTATAAAAATAGTTCAATTTTACCCCTCTTCCTAACTGAAATGTCACATGGAATAAATGTGGTTTCAAATGCTGAAATGGCACACTGATGTGTATTATAAACATTGTGTGCACGAATTGCGTGGCAAACTCAGGTTCGAACACAAATTCGTTCTCCTTGCAGCAAAGTGTCTTGTCCCAAATTGTTAGGGTTATTTCTCCTTCTCCTCTCCCCAATTTTAGAATTGTTTCGATTGTTCAGCAATCAATTAATTTCTTGAACGGAAGTTATTCGAAGATTGCATTAATTGAGTTGAGGATGGAGGTTATTTTCACTAAATTTTCTGCAAACTGTTCGTCATCTTTGATTTTACTCTCCCCTGCCTTTGTAGGCAATGAAATCGGGCCAGGCGAAGTTCAAAGCTATTGTGTTGCGATTGTGGCTTTCGGATTTCGCTTGATGAATGTTTGTAATCTTTAGATGTGAGCTCCAATTCTATAAAAAGATTAGTCTAGCTTTATTGATTTTTTTTTTATTCGCGTCCCTTTTCGGGGGATAAAAAAAAAAAATGGTTCAAGTTGGCTTACTGATTGTTTCGAGATGAAGGGGCTGAGGGAAGTTATTGAAAATCCAAAGTTGAGTGGGCATCTGGTAGACAAATTTTTTTTTTCTCCTAAGTTTCTAGATTATATAGGGCCTGTTTGGTAGCATGACTTAAGTCATGATTTGAAATCACTTTTGATTTTATAATAGTTTTTCATCATTCTCAATAAGCCTTTTTACATTTTCAATAAATTTTTTTACATTTTTAACACAACTTTTTACATTCCGAATACAATTTTAATATTATAAAATTAAAAGTGGTTTAAACCCTGGCTTGAGTCATGTTACCAAACAGGGCCCTAACTGCGGCACACCCTTATCATGCATTTATATATCAATGCCACGTAAATCCATGTCAGCTGCCATCTCATAATTTTAAACCAAATTTATTCCACATGTCACTTTAATTAGGGAGAGGGGTAAAGTTAAACTACTTTTATAAACGTTGATGGCAAATTTAGACCCAAGAAAACTATAGTGGCAAATTTAAACCTTAACAAAAACGTTAATGGCAAAAATGTATATTTGCCCAAAAAAAATAATGACATGTGTCTGTGAAAGGATTCAAAACTTTGACCACTATTGTATTACCAACAAAGCTGCCATTCCTCAATGAATTGTGCCTCCCTTTTATTATATATTAAGACATAACAATGAATGTCTCAATATCAATAGGGCACCCTCGTATATCTTTTTTAAGTCCAAAACTTTTAATAATATTAGATAGGCACCCTTTTGGGCTTATTAAGCCAACTTCAATCTAATTTAATTCATTTTGCTGCTCTAAATTTAAATTAGTTATGTTGCAGTACCCTAATACTCCATTATTTCACAATAATTATTACTTTTGAGATTTTAATTGCTTCAAAGTGTGTCACTCTAAAAAATATAGTATATCCTTTTTCCAATTTTATTATTGTCATAATTTTAATGTACCTATAATATGTAAGTCACATAATTAATTATTCAAATCCATCTTATAAATTACTACTAAAAATGATGTTTAACACTTAGAAAAATGTAATTTGCATAATTTGCTCTGAGTAGATCAATTCAGAGATATCTCTTTTCTAATTTGCATAAAGTATCAGTTTCTTTCAATTTAGTGTTTCTAAACTAAAATTTTATCTTTTATTGGTACATTTCATAAAAATTGGTTGAGATGCACTGTTTCTAATTAAATTACATTAACTTAATGAGACATAGAAAGACTTTATGTTTCTAAAGTTTTATGTAAAATGCGCCATACCACTTAAAGTATCAGTCATTTTCCCTTTAGTTCTTGGTCTTCTTCCACCCTACTGGACAAGGATATTACCTCGTCCTCTACGTCCTCGGTAAGGGCCAGAGGCCCTACCTCTGGGGATCATCAACCTGTAATCATAAAAATTATTATTAGCCATTTAAAAATTCTCTAGTCAAGAAATCTGGAAAACTATTGTCTTCTCCCTTTTTGTATTGAATATCAAAATCAAATGGGGTTAAATGAGCCTGCCATCTAGCAAACATTTGCTTGGAGACATCATGCTTAAAATCTTTGTTAAACATAAATTTTGCAGATTTGCAATCAGTTCTTATAATGAACTTCTGATTATATAGATCCTCTTGGAATTTTAATACACATTTCACAATAGCTAAAATTTCTTTAGCTACGGTAGCATAATTTTTCTGGCTATCAGCCCATTTGCCTGAATAATATCTAACAAGAAATTCTTGTTTACCATCTTTAGATTTTTGTTTTAGAATTCCACCATAACCTATATCTGAAGCATCTGTTTCTATTATTTTTTTCATATTAGGGTTTGCAATCATTAAACAAGGTAGTGATTTCACTTTAGACTTAATTCTTCTAATTGCCTCAGTATGATTTTCAGACCATGGCTTGGGATTTTTCTTTAATCTATCATAAAGAATTGCAGTGTCTTTATTAAGATTTTTATAATAGGAAGAAATATAATTTAGACTTCCTAAAAATCTTTGCAATTGTGTTTTATCTAAGATTTCATCTGGAAATTTTGAAGCAAAATCTATACTTCTGTTGATAGGAATAATATTTCCTTTTTCAATATTATAACCCAAAAATCTAATTTTTGTTTGGAACAAACTCATTTTTGATTTAGATATAACTAAACCATTTTGAATAATTAAATTCTTAAAAATATTTAAATGTTTAAAATGAGTTTCAATATCTTTAGAAAATACTAAGATATCATCAATATAAACTATAATAATTCACTATAAGGAATAAAATATCATTCATTAGTTGTTAAAATTCTGAAGGAGCATTCTTCAGACCAAAAGGCATTACCTTCCATTCATAATGTCCTATTGGAACTGTAAAGGCTGTTTTATATTGATCTTTACTATTAATTTGAATTTGCCAATATCCTGATTTTAAATCAAACTTTGAAATATTATCGAATCATATAATCTATCTAGTAAATCCTTTTTATTAGGAATAGGATGCCTAATAAATTATCCATCCATCCCTCCTTTTGTAAATTTCTTTCAATATACAAAAATTCTTCTCTTTCAAGACTTGAAGACAAGTTCAAGAGTGAGTCTTATTTAATTTTCTGTCTTTAATATTTTCTTTTTAGTAATATTTAGCCTAATGACAGGCTAAATACTTAGTGTTAAACCATGAAATCCAGTTATCCGATTTTCTTGTGATGATGATGATTCTATATATCTGAGTTATCTTATTGTTTAGGAATTAATTAAAGATGTATGGGTTGTTGAAAACAAACAGGCACCTGTTTATTGATTAAAGGATGATGAGGGTTGAGCCCGTTGTTAGCCGTGGTTAGGCGTTGAAAGGGCGTTTTTTCCCATTTTTATCTCCTTTAGACAATGATCAACTAGGTTGACAGTTTGTATTCAGTGTAATAGATTCCTTTTACTTCTTTGATTAATTCTTGAATGGTTGGATTATAGGTTACCTAATGGTAACATCTTAAAAGTCAATTTCCTCCTTTCCTCCTCAAGGATCTTTTAGTATAATAAAAGATAAAATTTCTATGAATTTTATTGCTTTTTCAAAATTATTTGAAGAAGAAACCTTGACAATAACAGTCAAAATATCAATAAAATTATTGAACAACAAAATTATACAATGTATATCTAATTGTTTTAGGAGAACAAATTCTCTCTTTACATGATAGATTAGATAAATTAATAGAAAATAATCAGGGGCTAGTACTAGTAATATATCTAGCACTAGTAATAAAAAAGAAAATACAGGTGTCTGCTCCTAGCTCTTCACTCACCTAGCACAAAAATGAATAAAAATTTAAGTTTAAAACTATAAATCTAGATTTAGAAAACTAATAATGAAAATTTTAAAGGGTTAAATATAACTACAATTGAAGAAGAATTTTCAAATGAAATTGAAAATAATTCAGAATATAAAGGATAATTAAAGATGAAATAAATAAAATAGGAGAAATGTATAAATATGCTGATAGGCCAACTCAAAGAATAAACTATTATAATAGGCCATCTCCGATGGATGTTCTTCATGAGGAACAAGAATATATTAATAATAATAGTTATAGTAGTAAAAATATTTATGAATGAAATATAAATGTTATACTGAAAAACAAATTTATAATATTGTCATAGATGTTAATGTATAGTAGTATGTAAGTAATGGTATCGATGTAATATGTACAAATGATAGTTGGCAGTAGAATTATCTGGTATATAATAATGTTAGATAGCACCCTTTGGCTTTTAAGAATTCAATCTATTTATTCTTTGCTGCTCTAAATTTAATATATGTTGCAGTACCCTATACTGTTATGTCACAATATTATTACTTTGAGATTTATAATTGTTCAGTGTGTCATAATATAGTATACCTTTTCACTTTTATCATGATAATTTTCATTATTAATTTTGCATTTATTTCTTAAAATAATTATAATTATTTTTTTATTTTAACTATCTATTTAATACTTTTATTTTATTTAATTCTAGTAATTATTTATTATTACTTATATTAATTCTTTATATGTTAATGGTTCAAATATGTAATATATATTATATATTTAATTTTAATCTTATCTTCATAATTTTAATGTACCTATAATATGTAAGTCACATAATTAATTATTCAAATCCATCTTATAAATTACTACTAAAAATGATGTTTAACACTTAGAAAAATGTAATTTGCATAATTTGCTCTGAGTAGATCAATTCAGAGATATTCTTTTCTAATTTGCATAAAGTATCATTTCTTTCAATTTAGTGTTTCTAAACTAAAATTTTATCTTTTATTGGCACATTTTCATAAAAATTGGTTGAGATGCACTGTTTCTAATTAAATTACATTAACTTAATGAGACATAGAAAGACTTTATGTTTCTAAAGTTTTATGTAAAATGCACCATACCACTTAAAGTATTAGTCATTTTCCCTTTAGTTCTTATAAACTAAAAATTTATCTTCATTTTGATATAATTTCAAGAAAATCAACTGAAGTGTATTTTTTTAAGTTGAATTAATTTAAAGAGAAATAAAAACATTTTCCCTTTAGTTCTTATAAACTAAAAATTTATCTTCATTTTGATATAATTTCAAGAAAATCAACTAAAGCGTATTTTTTTAAAAGTTGAATTAATTTAAAGAGAAATAAAAAGATTATTATGTACCTAAAGTTGTAAAATGCACTTTAGTATTGAAAGTATCAGTTTCTTTCATTTTAGTCCTTATAAACTACAAGTTTATATTTATTTTAGTTCAATTTCATGAAAACTAGTTGAAATGTACTATTTTAAGTGAAATTAACTTAAAGAGACATAAAAAGAGTATTATGTCCCTAAAATTTATCACAAATTGCAATTGAGTACTTAAAGAATCTAAAATTTATCACAAATTGTAATTGAGTACTTAAAGAATCTATTTCTTTCATTTTAGTCCTCGTTAACTGAAGGTTTATCTCTTCTTTGGTATATTTTCAATAAATTCAGTTGAGATGCACTGTTTAAGTTCAGTTAACTTAAGAGATATATATAACATTATTACGTCTCTCTAATGGTTATAGTAGATTGCAATTTAGACTTAAAGTACAAGTTTTTTTCAATATCGTCCTTATAAACTAAAAGTTTGTCTTTTTTTGGATATATTTTTATGAAAATAAGTTGAGGTGCATTGTTTCTAATTAAGTTGAATTAACTTAAAAAGATATATAAATACTATTATGTCCCTAAACTTTATTATAAAATGCACTTTAGTACTTAAAATATTATTTTCTTTTAATTTAGTCCTTATTAACAAAAAATTTATATATTTTTTTGTAAATTCCATAAAATTCAAATGAGATGCATTGTTTCTAAGTTGAATAAACTTAAAGAGACATAAAAGACTATTTTTGTCCCTAAAGTTTCTTGTAAATTACAATTTAGTAGTTAAAGTATCAGTTTCTTTCAATTTAATTTTATTAACTCAAAGTTTACCTTTTTGGTATATTTAATGAAAATCAGTTGAATGCATAGTTTATAAGTTGATTGAAATTAGAGAGACATAATAAGACTATTACGTCCCTAAAATTTATTGTAAATTGTAATTTAGTACTTAACTTTCATTGTAGTCCTTGTTAACTAAAATTTTATCTTTTTTTACTGTACTTGAGACACTATTTATGAATTGAATTAACTCCAAGAGAGGTAAAAAGACGATTACATCCTTCAAGTTTCTAGTAAACTATAATTTAGTATTTAAAATAGGGCAAATGACACAAGTGGCCACCCAACTATTTACAATGTTCAGTTTTGGTCACTCAACTTTTATGTGTGCGCGTTTGGCCACTCAACTTTCCAAATCGTGTCTGTGCAACCATTCCGTCAAAAATAATCTCAAATTGGACGGAATCCATCCAAACCCAAAGCCCACATGAGTTTTTCAGGGGTAAAATTGTAAAAATAATATATTAAATTTAAACTCTTACAGCTGAAATTGACAAACGAGGGGGAAAAAAAAATAAAAGGAGTACTGGAGCAGGAAGAAACGTTTAATCAACATCCCTTTAACATGACATCCAAACAATAATTAATCATCATCATCGTCCTCATCCTCATTCATCACTGTATGTCTCTGTTTTATTGGTTCCCCGAAGCTAACTTTCCATGCATGCATGCTGCAACCCCTTTGTATCTTGGCTGTTGCTAATGGCAATTTTTGTTGATAAAAAAAAAAAAAAAATCACGAAAAAGAAGGACAAATGGGTACAATTTGATTAAGGAATTCATCAAAATAAGTCCCTGCAGAAGACTAGTAATTGACAAGTCCAAAGAACCACTCATCCTCTCCTTCTAACGAAGGCCCTGTTCCTTTTACTATCTTAATGAAATTTATTTAAAAAAAAAAAAAAGTAAGAAAATTGATGCTAGTATTGAAATAAACAATTTAGAATGGGAAGTCATTCAATAATATAACATTAACTATGAGTAGTTTACATCAAAAGAACCACCCAACTACATTAAACATAAAATGACAGAAGATTGAGTTGCACATGAACTCTGCTAATACAGCACAACACATCACAAATGCAGTACAAAAAAGGCAAAAGATGCCAAGTCTAAGATAAGATAGTCAAGACTCAAATCATGGTGGAAATAACAAAATGGGTGCTCCCCAACTCTACATGGCAGATGTGGAATTAAATATTATCTTGTTGCCTTCCTCTTCCTATTCCCCTTCCTTGACCCCTTCCATACCCAGATTCACGAATTCCTACTCCTCTTTTCCACCTTCCAACTGTGTATACTGGAGGCAAGCCCAAATAGGAATTATTGGCATTAATCTTCATCTTATCGGAATCAGTCAATGATTTTTTACCAATCATTTTAGGAGCTCTGCGTGAAGGCTGCACCTGATTCTCTGCTCCTGTTGACTGGTCAGAATTTTTCTTCCTTTTGCCTGGGTTATTTTGGTCTAGTCGCGTCTGTAAGATAATAGAAAAACACAAAATTTAAGAATGTTAATGAGCAAAATATAATGAGAATGACCAATCCATAGTCATTTACCTGAACAATATCTTCACCTATGGTGGTATTTTCATTTCTTGGAGGATTCTTTTTTCTTCGTACCTAGTGCAAATTGAAGAACAATTAGTACAATGTAATACACACACATTATAGTGGTCTGCATGAAATAATCTCCCAACCTGTTGCTTTTGAGGCCTAACAGTACTTGTAGATGGATCAGCTGTAGTTGCATCTTGTGCATTCACGGTCTCAGTCACTGGTTTAGAACATGTTCTAGCATTATGCCCTTCACCCCCACACTTTCTACAATGGATAACAACTATTTTTCTCAGTTTGTTTCCATTGCTTTTACTCTCATCTGCATCTCTTCTCCTTGCCTTTTTAGGCCGACCTGGTTGAACACACATAAGGGGTGGATCTAACATTGGACCATTGGGAGAAATGGGCCACATCTCACTGCTATTTATGGGGTACAAGACATTGTTATAAAGCTTCAAAAACAGATCTTTTTTATAACAATCACTTTGAAATTTTGCCACTGTTTGTCTCAAATTGGCTTCACTTTGAACTTTTTCCCCTCCATGTTGTTCTTTTAGCTGAGTAAGTTGTGATTGATCAATATACAACATTTGTTCTGGTTCATTATGTTCACCAAAGTTATGTTCTTCATTGCTGGGTTCAAAGTCATCAAAGCCATCATTTGCGCATAAATATTCATCATCACTGAAGTTCTCGCCATCTTCAGTACTACTCCCCTCTTCATCTTCATCGGTATCTTTCATATTCAACACCATTACAACCCTTTCCCCAGGGCTTTGTATTTGTTGAGGTTCAATCATCAATCCTGTGCTGCTTTGCTGATGGTTGCTTGTACTTCCAATGTATGTGCCAAGCTCGGGCATGATCTTTTTCTTTAATGCACAAATTGTAATCACTTTGTACTCCTCCACATAACAACACATGCTAACAATGTCTGCATCACAAGTCATTGGTGTCAACCCACTGGAAAAATCTCTGTCTGGTTTGACAAAGAAAATTTCCTGCTCTTCTTCGTATCCCAACTCTGTAAGCATTGTCTTTATTTCCTCCAATGACATCTTGTCTGAGTTGCAATTATCAACATGGTCTATTGTTCCACCTACATACGATCTCCAAAAAGGACCCGTAACTTCACCCCCATGCATAAGTCTAATGGTGAATAACTCAGGCTCCCCATCTGAGAAACATAAATCATACATTATGCGCCTAAAATTGAGTGACAGGAACTCCAGTACAACTTCATGCTTGAAGAAAAAAGTACACATATATAAAGAAACAACACCATTCTGGACCATAAATACAAAGACAAGAGAACTTAAACACCAGAAAAAGACAATAACCCCAAAAATCAGTAAAAATTCAACTTTTGAACCCATTTCGTAATCACGTTTGTTCTTATATTCAATGTTTTCAGTTGACATTTACCACTTACTTCTCCCCATTTCAACCCATCAGCACCCACTGCAAAAATCCCTCCCGAATAATGTCTAGCTAATAGAAAAAAAAATGAAATTTGCATTGAACAAGATAACGAGAAATTGTTAACACTTACTGTATTGAGTGATGATATCAAAGCGGGTTTCTCTTTTCCGGATACTCCAATCCATCAACCCTACTGTTTGTTCTTCTTCTTCGTGATTATGGTCAAGTACTCTATTCTGAAAACCCTGCTTCCTTTTGATTTTTTCCCCCTTGTTTGTCAATTTCAGGGTTTAAGTTTAATATATTGTTTTTATAATTTTACCCCTGAAAAACTCATGTGGGCTTTGGGTTTGGATGGATTCCGTCCAATTTGAGATTATTTTTGACGGAATGGGTGCACAGACACGTTTTGGAAAGTTGAGTGGCTAAACGCGCACATATAAAAGTTGAATGACCAAAACTGAACATTGCGAATAGTTGAGTAGCCACTGGTGTCATTTGTCCTTTAAAATATTATTTTCTTTCACTTTAGTGCATAAGAAAACTATCCATAAAATTTCTTTTATATTGCAATTTAGCATTTAAAGACTTAAAATATCATTTTCTTTCGATTCTAAACCAACCCACTAACAAATATAAGCAAACTATCCTTTCTATAAATCGAAACATATCGTGATTTCCATCAAAATGTTTATAATTGTAATTTAGGAAATTTTCATAAATATTTATGAAATTTAATATTAATAACGAGAAAGGATAGAAATTTGCAATTTTATTTTCCAAAGCATAATATCATAATTTGTTATAATAAACCCATAAACAGTAAACATTTGCCTTTGAAAGTCCACAAAAAGTTGTTACTAACTCATAATAAATAATTAAAGAATGTTTTCATTGGTCAAAATAGAGGAAAAAAAAGAAAAAAAAACCGTAACAAACAAAAGTCAGGCTCCCTTCTTCTTCTTCAACCCTTCATTCTTTTTTACTTCACTTTCTACCATGGCGCCTCACTACTCTACAAAACCTAGCCATCTGCTGAATGACAAAGAGGCAATTTCCAGAAATAGAAAGCAACACCATAGATGCCTTCACGCTTTGTCGTTCGCTAGACAGTGGATCGACGAACCTGATATGGATTTGCAGCCATCTCAGTCACGGCTGTCGTTCGCTAGCCCTTGGGTCGATGAATTTGCTCCAGATCTTCCGCTATCTCAGTTGGCGTTGACGTTCGCTTGCTCCTGATCGACTTCCTCCAGATCTGTCGCCACCGTCTCCAGCCTCAATCCTTGTGGGGTCGCCGCTCAAATTCGATATGCTTCTCTCAACAGGCAAAATTTTTTTATTTTACTTCTCTCTCGATTTGCTCTGTTTTTGGATTGAAGATTTCTATTATTAACAGTAGCAGTGCCCTGTTCGTCGGCGGCCTCCCAAACCACTACGGCCACTCGCAACTGCCGCAGTCCCGCAGCTCCACCTGCTTACCTATCTGCGAAGCGCTGCCATGGAGCTCCATCTTCACGAAGGCCCAGCGAGGGTTTTCGAGAAACCCATCGCCGGCCTGTACGTTTCTACCCGACAGATTACTCAATCTCCATTAACCGTCACAACGATTTCAGATCGCCACCCACTGGTGGCCGTTTTCCCCTTCTTCCTCCTTTTTACGCTACTACAGACTTTTATTGTTTAAATTCAATTGCAGATTTTATTTTTTTATTATTTTATTTATTTTACTCTCAATTCTCTGTTTTGAATTCTGGAGTGCAGGATTTC
Source organism: Leptodermis oblonga (assembly GCA_016801395.1). Lineage (NCBI taxonomy): Eukaryota > Viridiplantae > Streptophyta > Magnoliopsida > Gentianales > Rubiaceae > Leptodermis > Leptodermis oblonga. The sequence goes on from VMRK01000031.1 coordinate 22,473, forward strand.
GTTCCTTTTGAGTCTAAAAAGCTTCAGTATAGCAACCCCCACGGGTACTTGCGCAAGCTGAATTAATCTGGGCATATTTGGTAGGTCGTTTATAAGTTCCTTGATTTGGATGTGAGCACTAGGCATGAAGGAAGGAAAGGTTAGTGCTGATTGTTGAAATTGAATAGTGAATTGATTAATTATGAATGAAGGTTCTTGAGTTGTGTTTGCTGTTTAATGCATATTTTCGTTCATCAATTTGATCAAAGTTAATTTGTGGGCCTGAGGCATTTGATTTAAGTGTGTGCTTTGATAATTTGTTGGCCTCTGGAGTCACTTGTATTAAAGGAACTGGATCAGATGAGATTCATGACTTACATGTGCATAGGGTAAAGGTGGGGAACGATGATGGTTAATTGATTCTACGACCAGTACGTACATTAAAAGATAAAAAATGTTCATGATAAATGGTGCATCAATTATAGATTATGTTGGATGCGGTCGCAAGCATGTGTGGGCTGTTTTAGGTGAAGGAACATTTGAACTTTTGTGCCTCGATTAGTAATGCCTAAAATAGTCAAGGGTGCTGAAAGGTGCTTTAATTTTTCTGAAAATCCTGTGGGTTTTTAAATGATGTGAAACCTGGGTAAATTGCTGAAGTTTTTTGTGGAAATTTAGAGAAATCACCATTGTGGAGATTTGTTGAAGGGAAGTCTTGAATTAGGAGAAAGTTTTTTGTGAAGTGAATTGCTAGATATTTGGTTGAGCTGATTGCATCTTTCTCCTTATTGTTGTGAACTCCTATTAGTATCTTTTGGGAGTGCTTCATCTAGTGCTCAATTTGTGGAACATATTTTGTAAGCTTGTGATAGTCTAAGTTTAGTCTGGACCATATTCTCTTGTAGCATTTTGAGCATTAATGCATACTGGCTACTACTTGTTTGATTATTTTTTTAAGCATGGTGAATTTCTGTTTTTGCTGATTATGATGTTTTTTTTTTTGCTGTATGACACGCGCTATTGATAGTGTGTATTTTAAACGACTACTTTTAGTCGTTTTTGGTTTTACCATGGGTTCTTTTTCTGAGCAAATTTGCTAGATGCTTATATATGCTTTATTGTTGTACCCTGGTACTAACCACAAGGGGAAGACTATCGTCCACCTTTCTTTATGTGCTTTCTCGGATAGGTCATGCTTTTGTTCCCTAAAGATGATGAATTGAGAAGGCTGAGTATGACCATTGCCCTGCTCCATCCACTAGTCCTGCAAAATAAAGGGAGTGACGACTTCAGATACATGCCCAAGTAACCCTATGCGGTGATGGTAACACTCCTTTTCCCGTGTATATTTTTGTTGCGTTGAGTTTTGTCTTTTTTGTTCTTGAGTCAGTCCACATGTTTCCTTACTCTATGCTTTGTGCATGCTTGAGGGCAAGCATGAGTTTAAGTGTGAGGGGGATCCCTTGGATCCTCTTTCTTTCTTTTCTTTTTTGGTTTTTGCTGAATTTAGTGTGTAGTCTGAGTCATGTTGATGTGTGTCAGTCACAATTTTGCAAATCCTGGTTAAGAGTTGTCTTGAATTTATTGGAAATTGCTCGCCTTAAACCCCTGAAGGAACAATCTTGGTAAGCTTTATATGAAGAGAGGATTTGCATGATTAATATCTTGATGAGCTTGTGAATAATTGTGCTTTTGAAGTGAAGTTGAATAAAAGCGATAAAAATATTTTTTATAACTCACCCCTAAATAAGGACTTGAGCTTGGGTTGAGCACTCTCCACATCAATCTTCTTCTGAGAGATCACATGTCATTGGTGTTTCTTGAGGACAAGCGTAATTCAAAGCATAGCATTTTCTGGAATTGGCTCATAGATGCAATTTATATAATTTGTTGGAGCATTGGTATACATTGGAATGGATTCAAAACATGTTTTAATAGTTTTATCATCTAGGTATTGCTGCTGAAGTCTAACTCCCTTGTTTGATGGCTGTTCCATAAATGGATTTTCTATGATGATGTAGCTGATGAGTCTGAACAACAGAATCTTTCGTTTCCTTTAAAAAATTTTGAATGCATTTGCACAGATGCATACTGTCTTCTCTTCACACTTTCAGAATCAAAAGCCTTCTCTTCACGGAGGTTACCTTATAAACCATGATATCTTCACCAGAAATTTTCTTACTTTGCTTATTTGGATGTGTATATTGTAGAGATGCCTTTTCTCCATTTCTGTTATCATATCCAAATATGCAATATTTGTTATCTAGGTTGCTCTAGTACCTTTCTTTCATGTATTTTTGCTATTGCTTTAATTGCATATGTTTTATTTTGTGTTGCTGTAGTTGACATTTGCTTGAGAACAAAGTCTCCCCTACAACTTGTTTTTTGTTAGCTTAATAATTTGAAAGATGGTTACTCTTGGATCTTTTTTCTCCCTATATATGTCAAAATTATGCTATTTTACGTCTTACCATAATCTAAGTTACCTCTTGTGTTGTTTGCTGAATGCTTCTAACCGGTATAATCATTTGACTTTTAAGTTGAGAAAGGTTATTTTTGTCCTGAACTGCTCTTCTGGAAACTTTAATGCTCGATGGACAAGTCTATTTGGTTCAACTAACACTTGTTCTTCTCTTCAACTCTCAGTTGTGATGTAATCTAGGTAATATAGCCAGATTTTTTCTTTGATCTTTAAATGCTTTAACTTTTGATTGGGAAAGTTTTTCCAACATGAAATGTTCTTGTAAGATTTTTGACCTATTATGCTGTTCTGGTTTTCCTCATGGCAGTTGTTTGGTTGCTGGTTCAGAAGTGGATCCATGCCTTATACATATATTCGTTATCCATTAGAGAATGTTGAACTATGTGAAAATATTGTTCTTGGGCATTTTGTGTCTGAGGGGTTGGACCAGACCTGTGGATAACACTGTCATGATTTGTTCCATTGAAAGTTGAAGTTGCTTTTGTGTGTTTGTATTATTGTTGTTGTTACCGGCTTGATTAACATATCTGTTTCTTTTCAAAACATTAGTAGTTTTGGAGGTAAGTACCCCGAGAACAGATTTGGGATATTCTCAAACTCAATTTTTTTATTTTATTTTCTGATTTAGGCAAGAAACTTCCTAAATCAACTACAAAAAAGTTTTGTATAGCGAATTTCACCAGAATTGCCCATGATTGATGAAATCAATTCTCACAAAAATGAAGAAAATCTAAGGCCCCGTATGGCAACTAAAATTTCCATCTCATTTCACTCTCACTTTTATTTTATAATAATTTCTCATCAATTTCAATATACCTTTTTATATTTCTTAAACACTTTTTTACATTTTCAAAATAATTTTTTACATTTTCAATATAATTTTAATAATTTTAAAATATAAAATACTTTTCAAAACACCTTTCAAAATGCATATCATACGGGGTCTAAGCTTCTTTCAAGGGAAGGGGGTGGAGATATGCGTACAATATTATAAGATATGCTTTATTTATTTATTTTGTCCAAAATGAATGAGCTTTAGTCATTTGATATGCTGTTTAATATTAGATATGCAATTGTATAAAGTTTTATATCTTTCCTCTAAAAACATTATTCGTGCTTCTCACGTGCATATTTTATTTCAACGTTGATCAATTATATAAATTGAATGTAATAGTATATCATCATAGATTTATGATTATATATGAAAATGCACAAGTTTATTTCGTTTAGAAATTAGTCATACTCTTATGTAGATTTTTATTTTATTTATTTTTCCCTTTAAATTTGTATGTGCTTCTCACAACATTTCAAAATCAATCAGTCTTTAAATATGAGATATAATTTTACTATAGTGTTTAATTTTGTTTACTTTTTATTTTCTTTTTTTAATTTTTTTTCCTTAAAAAAAATAATATTTTGTTTACTTTATTTCCTTAAAATTTGCTCGCGTTTTCTTTCAATTTTTATGAGTTATATATAGTGTGAAATTGTAATATCAAAATCTATGTATATGAATGTGATACAACGGAGGTAAAAAAAAAAAAAAAAAAAACCCAGTAAGGATGGTGGACTCTTGAATATGAAGAACACTTGGGCCTCATTTGGAAACACATCTCAAGATGTGTTTTAGAATGATTTTGGGGAGGACCAAAGCAAAAATTGTGTTTGGCATGTCCTTAGGTCATATCTCATTTTGGAAGGGCTTTTGTCAACTTGTTTAGTTTGAGTTTTGAGGATATTGTAAACTTGGCCCAAAAACACTATTGGGGAAAGCCTTACCAAATTCGTGAATGATTTTCCTTCACTAATTTCTCCATCGTCTTCACGAATTGCTTTTCTCAGCGGCGGCCATTGGAGCTCAAATTTGGAAGTAGGCAATGGAGCAGCAGTGAAGCAAATCTAGTGAAGAAGATCGCAGCTGGGTGACGGAGAAGGTTGCTGGTGGGGGAAGAGTCTTGTTCTGTGAGGCTTCATCGATGTCCTTCATCGAATCCCCGTGTCTTCTTTAGCCGCACCCACTGTGAAATAAACCCTAGCCAATTTGGGCAACTGTCGCTTGGTCCGACCCTTCTCGTCGTCGAATAACAGATTTATAGAAGCATGCTTCTTGTATACTGAGTATATAACAGATATTATCCTCCATTTAATTGATAGTGATTGTTCTGCTTAAAAGAAAACTTGAGTTTCAGTGACTTGAAAGAAAGAACAAAGAGTTCATACTCCTGATAATCACAAAGAAAATTAAAAAAACGTGCATGTGCTTCTCAAGCAAAAAGCTAGTGTGTTTGAATTTTGATGAGTAATATCATATACAGTGTGAAATGGTAATACAAAAATAATGTATATGTATATGTATATGATAGAAAAGAGAGGAAAAAAAATGTTAAATTACCTTATTGGTCGCTTAAGTTGGGATATTGTTTTCATTTGGTCCCTTAACTTCAAAAATTAGTTGAAAATGGTCCCAAATTTAAAATTTGACAATATTTGAGTTTTGTTTTTTTAATTAAATGGAATTGGTTATCCATTTTATTAATTGCGGAAAAGTAAAAACAAATAAGACAAAGCCTCTAGGCTCACAAATTGTATCTCCGGTTATTAAATTTATGATAGTCTACTTTGGGTTTGTTCCGAAGCTTCCGAAGTTCATACTCAACGTACGACTCCGGCCTCCTGAAGCTTGAAGCTTACAGGTGTACTACCTCTTCGTCTTCATCCTCATCATTAATTTCCCAGGGGCCATAATCGCCCCTTCCCTCGTCCTCGTGGTTGCCATCACTATGGACCTCTATTTAGGGGAATACCGGCAATGTTGTAACAGGAATTCATGGCTTACTAGTAGGCATGCGAGCAATGAGCTCAGTGTCTGTAGGCATACGATGTGCTTGAATTGGAGCGAAAATCTTTTTGAGAGTCTTCACTTTATGAAGTGACATGGACTTCTGTACTTTCTCGGGATTCCGTTGTGTCAATTAACCTGGACCCTGGACTATATCGGCCTACAAAGGCATGGTAGATTATTAAGTAGAGTTATCTGCAGCTATTCTATGAGTGGGCTGCGATTCTGAGCTGATGTCTTGCATTGCCATGGATGGGGCATTTTGTCGAGCACCTCATTGCCCCAGGGAGCGGAGGGTGTGGCCGCGCACGTTGGGCTGGGCGAGCATGATGTGGCCTATGCACAGATGGTCGTCAGCTGCTCGCATGTTGCTGGACTGGGCAAGCATGCTGTGGCCTGCTCACAGATGGTGGGCGCGACTGCTCGCTTGTGGGTGGATCATTGGGGGAGCATGCAGCAGGCTGCGCACAGAAAGCCTGAGGCTGCACGCAGCTGGAGTGTGGCAATAGGTCGAATACGTACTGGGCACATTGAAGCACCGCTGGCTGTGCCTTTCTGCGCCAAGGAAACAGTGGCTGCAACTGGTTCTGGCTCAGTAAACACTATCTCGATGTCACTCTCCATGGATTCAAACTCCCTCAATTCCAGCGTATATTGTGCTGTGCATGCTGCCTCTAGGGTTACATCGACAAGATCAATAAAGCCCCTTTTACGGACAAGGGGTGGCTCTTTTGGTGAAGGAGATGCTGGTCCAGGAATGGGATTATCTTGACCCGGAAACTTTGTTTTTCCTTTACCTTCCAGAGCAGGAGGCCTACTCTCCTTTGGCTTGCATTTCCACTGTGGCTTTGGTGGCAAGTGATTTTCCCCCTTGTGGCGTTCAGATGCATGATGGCCTACTTTGAAATAGCGAACACAATATTGGGGCATCTTATCATATTCTAGTATTTGCAGAAAACCTCTTCCACGCGTCTCCAAATAAACATCATCCAGCAAAGGTTTGAGGAGATCAATCTCCATGCACACCCTTGCAATTGATGGTCGTGATAAATTAGCCGATGCAAAATCCACCTTTAGAGCCCTTCCCACCATGTTCCCTATAGACATCAAAGACCACTCGTCATATAATTGAAAAGGGAGTTGTCAGAGGTATATCCACACCGGAACTATGGATGATTCCGCTTTCAGGTCAAAATCTGGAGCCCATTTTGTGATGCACACAACATAAGAAGGAAAATTCCAAACACCCTTCAAAAAAAATCGATTGTAGTCTTTGTCCTGTTCAAACCGAATCAGAACTTTCCTCGTGTCTATGAGTCCAATATGAAAACCGCCGGTGAAACCCGCCGTCAAGAAGTCTGTGCACAGAACATCAATTTTTGGCTTCCCTTGGAAAGGTTTCCAATGAGTGCCCGTTTAAGAGGTTCTTCGAGTATATCACTTTCCTCATTGGAGAAGATGACTGCCAACTTATCGTAGAGTTCTGTTGCTATCTTCAACAGGAGATTAGTCGGTCGAGGGAGAGGAGGGAGACAATGTTTGGACAGTATGGAAGCATAGTTTAGTTCATTGTTCTAAATTTAAGTTGTTTTTTTTAATACTTTTCCGATTAATTTGATGAACACTAATTTCTTACTTACACTATTAGCATTATATGTGTCCCCAGGAACATTTATTTCTGGCTCTGCTAATGCCCACTAACGGCATTTCCATTGCCTGATTTACCTTGAGTTGTCTCTATCGACCTTTAAGGATTCTCCTTCGTATTTGGCCCAATACTTACTTAACGATGATTTGAACTTCCTGCCTTGCCGCTCAGGCTTTATCCCTATCCATGAAAATAATCTACCATATCCACACCCACATGCAGTTGCACCCGGTTACTGTTTAGGCTTTTGCGAGCATCTTCAATTCGCCCTGGTGTTTGGTTCAGGCACTGTCACTGATTTAACATAAATAGTGCGAAAAAAATGACCCGAATTGTATTATTTAACAATTAGACACTTTTAAATTTTAAATTAACGTGAAATTAATTTCTTAATATGAGATTAGCATTGTACATCTGCTGTAAATGCATCGCACATCTCCTTGTAAATGCATAGCACATCTCTTTCTAAAAGGTTGCACATTAATTTAAGGGTTAATTTAGCCTTTGTAGTTTTAGTACGAGAATAAATAAGCCCTCACAGTATTTTTGGGGCCAATATAGCCTTCAAGCTTTTAGAAGTAGTTTACGCGCTTATTCGTTACCATGCTTCTAAAAATATACAAACAAACATGATTGCAGATATCTGTTTTTGTAGAATATAAAAATAATATATATCCAAAATAATATAAAGGAATTAACGCACAACGAAATAAAACTTCTTTGTAATAGCGAACAATAAAAAAAATCAGCACGCACACAATCTGTTAGACGCACCTAAGCCGAAACTTGGTCGAGAAACAACCCGAAGGCTATTCAGTTTCTCCCTATCAATCTCTCTATCTATCTCTGTGATTACAATGATCACCCAATGCCCCTATTTATAGGCTCAACTATCCCTGAATCCTACCATAAATATTATTCGGAACTATTTCCTAAAACAACTAGGTTTCCCAAAATAAAACTAAACAAAATATAAAAAACAGACAAAATAGTAAATCCTACTACAAATATAATTACCTAATTAATACAAGTTTGGTTTAACTTATTATTTTCGAACATAGCCTCCCTTAAACCAAACTTGGATCAAAGCAGCTCCAATGCCATCACGAGCTTGAATCTCCATTGAAATCCCTTTTGCAGTGTAGACAACATGCGAAACCAATTTGCAATAGTTTTTCAGCTCTGCTTTCAATCTCATCGCAGAGACACCTTTGTATCTTCCATGGATCTTTTGTGGAAACTCATCGATTTTTATCAAAGAATTTATTCATATCCACCTATTCTTCTTCTAAACAAGTCTTCTCGTCAACCTTGTAATCATCCTTGCAAATTTCAAAAACAACCTCACAAATTCGAGGTATTTCCTTCAAATTTGATTTGAATACAAACTTGTATTTTGAGCACAGCTTGTCAAATTTCCCAGCTTGATCAAAGAATTCACTGATATCTACCCATTCATCTTTAGAACAGAGCTTTTCATGATTGACATTATTAATCTCATCAATGCCATCAAACCTAACAATGTCCTTGCAAACCCAAGGCTCCACTGCCACATTTTTGACCCGGTCGGACTCTCCACCAAATAAGGAGTCGACTTCACTGCAGTTGATCTGCTCCAATTCAACAGAGCTTTCAACAATCCCATGATCACTTTCATTTATGTGATCATCAATTTCAATATCTAGCTCTTGTCCAGTGAGACAAACTACCTCTTCTTCTTTGACCAAAGCAACACCTTTAGTGCCTTCATCCATATTCTTGACACAATCTAGTTCATTGATTCTTTCACTTTCTTCATTCACAATTCTTGAAGCAATTTCTTCGAATACATGCTCTTGTAACTCTTTGATCACTAACTGCTTGATATTAATCATTTGTTCATCAAGAATCAATATACTAAGCAATACCCAATCACGCAACTTTGAAATATCTGTTGTCTCAATTATCATTGCTACAAAGTAATCAAACTTTGTAGTAAGTGTATTGAGAACATGACTCACAAAAATATCTTCGGAGAGAAAATACCCATTTGATGTCATCTCACCTCTGATCTTCAATAATCTATGAAAGTAGTCATCAATCATTTCACATTTTCTCATCTTGCTCTCTCTAAATTTCTTTTCCAATTTCAAAATATTATTTTTCTGAACTTTATCCATCCCTCTATAACTTTTTACCAAAATATCCCATGCTTGTTTCGTAGTTTTCGTATGACAAATTTTTCCAGAGATTGAACGATCAACAGATTGACGAATTAGATATAATGTCAAACGTACCTTCTCTTTTGTTTCATCGTTTGCATCTTCTATCGCCTCCTTTTGAATGAATTGTAGCAAACCAAATACTCCGAGATGACTATCCATCAGCGTTATCCAAATAGGGTAATTTTGTCTTCCAACTAACTTTGGAATATTACTAATATGAGCACTCCAATCCATAATTAACTCTTCAAAATCTGCCTTCATTTTTATTTTTTTTTGTAACTACATCCTTGGCCAAAATTAGAGTTGGCAATTGGGAGGGAAAAGGAGGGAATTGGGAAGGAAATTAATGGGAGGGAAATTATTGGGAATGGGTAGTTAATTACCCATTCAATTTAAGTGATGGGAGGGATTGGGAGAGATTGGGATCAGGATTTCCCATCACTCATAGGGAATTAAAATAATTGGGATCCCATTGGAGTCCCTTTTTAATTCCCACTACTTACCAGCAATAAAAAAAATATTTAATTTTCTTTTACCATATTTATTTACTATTATATTTTTATTTTATTAATTATTACTTTTAATTATTAATTATATTTAAAAACTCATTCAAACTATTTTTTCATTTAAAATTATGCACACAATATGTACATAAATATATATGTACGTATTGTGCATATATATGTTTGTATGCATGTATGCTAATACATACATATTATTATTTATATATAGATACACACACACACATATATAATATATTAAAAATAAACTAAAGAGAAAATCACTTTCACTTAGGGGTGGCAATTGGGCGGGTTGGACAGATCATGAGTTCGGTCAAGATTGACCAGTAACTAACGGGTCATAACCCAACCCGACTCGTTGACTAATGGGTCATGTAAGGGTTGGATTATGTTTGGGTGGGGTTATAACCGGCTCAACCCGCGAGTTAATTTATTTGACCAAATATGTTAAATTCACTTGACCCGACGAGTTATAATCCGTTTGACCCACATTTTAACCCATATTTAACCCACAATTATTTTTATATAAAATAAATTGAATAATTAAATAAATACGTACATGCGCATATATATATATACACACACACACACGCGGGCAGCCATGCGTAGTGGATATGTACTGCATGCGTGTATATATATAATATTTTACAATAAATAAATAAATAAATATATATATATATATGCAATAATTAATTAATGTAATTATTTTAAAATATCTCTTAAAATAATTTATATAAGTAAATTAGGTTATTCAGTCATGGCTTTTTTGACTTAACGTGTTAACTCATTATTCGGGAAAAATGTGCATTTAGACCTAGATAAAAAAATGTGTGCATAAATTAATTCGTCAAGTCACAATATACATATGTTAATATATTATGTGTATCTAGGTATAAAAATGATTTGCTGGGTTAACTCGTTTATATATAAAAAAAAAAGGTTTAGATAGACCGATTGGGTAAACTAGTGTAATTCAACGGGTCGGCCCGTTTAACTCCATGGGTCGGTCTGTTTAACTCGACGGGTCGGCCCATCTAATTCGATGGGTCAGGCCGTTTAATTAATTTGATGGGCCGATCCATTTCCTAACGGGTCAACCCATTTAATTTTACATGCTGACCCATTAACTCGATAGGTCAAACTATTTTGATAAATTTAATTATTACTTAAAATTAATATCTTTTAAATAAATTTCTTATTTATTATACATGTGCCTCAATATATATATTTATATAAAATAAAATTTATATACATATTATATATATATAAATCAAATAAGTGAATAAAAAAAATTGAAACAAATTGACAAAATAAAAGTAAAAGAAATCATTTTAAAATGTGAAAAAATTAAAAAAGGATTAGTTGGGAAAACAAATGGGTCCCACTGAGGTACCCATTATAGACCCAATAATATGTTCTCATTGGGTCCTAATGGTTACCCATATCTTCCCATCAATTTTCATTCCATATTAATTTCCCTCCCAACCAATACCCAATGAGGAAAAATAATGGGAATTTCCCTCCCAAAAAATGTGATCCCCTAGGACATCCAATGGGATTGAAAAAAATTGCCAGCTCTAGTCAAAATATACCAAAGATGAACCAAGCTGAATTAATAATCAAATTAATCAACAACAAAGAAACCTAAGCCACCAAACTCGAACCGATGCACTTGATCAAGATTGAAACTAATCACACACGGATCGAGGAAGAAAAAAAAAACCAAACTGATCAATATGAATCTATGCAATTGTAATTGCACGCAGATCAAGATAAATATATAACAAAGGCTTTGGCCTTGTAAAATTACCTAAATCAAACCGGAGCTAATCAAACAACTTTTGCTTCGGAAATCTGAACTAGGGGTAAGCAATCAGCATTACCCACCCGACCCGGCCCGTCGGGTCAGGTTCGGGTCAAATTGGGACCCGACCTGGTCAACCGGGTTGGGTTGGGTTTTCAAGTCGAGTTACCGGGTCTCTCTCCTCTCTCTCTTTTTTTTTTTTTTTTTTTCCCTTCCCCTCCAAATTGTACTTCCTAAGTGTATGAACATAACACAAATATTCACATTAAATTTGTCTTATTTTTTAACAAAATCACATTGCACAACAATTTTATTACGTCTATTTTATATTTATAATATTAACTATTCTAAACCACTCTTGTGATCCATAAATTTAGTAATGAATTTTCACATTAACATTAGTATGTTGACTTCGTTTGCCCTGTATTCAACTTGTATTGTCCTTGTAATCAAGATATACTACTGTTACGTTTGTACTTGTAACCAAAATTATTACTACAACCTAGAAGGTTAATTGACATGTAAATCAAAATTTTACATTTCTCAATCAACTTCATTTGCAACCTGTTTTGAACTTGTACTTCTCTCCACTCCTATAATGTAAAATTTCAAAAATCAAGAAATATAGATTCACAACGTGGAATAAAAATATATTGTTATAAACAGTACCTGAGACAAGACACGGGGTAAAGAAAATGATTCTCACATTATCTCCACATCAATGATTTTATGCTCCTCATCTATCTCATTATATCTGAATGTTCAAAAAATAATTAGATAGGAAAAATAATATAATGCAAATCAAAATATAACAACTTAATCATTAACAAATTTCATACCTTGTTCAATCTGTTCAAGTTCTTCTAAACTCTCTCCCAAATTGATAGTTGTACGATCTTTTTGTATCCAATCTCGAGCACAAATAATAGCTTCTACCGTTTTCGGATTTAAAGAATTGCTGAAAGAATCTAGAATCCTACCTCCTAAGCTAAATGCTGATTCTGAAGCTATAGTAGTCACTGGGGTAGCCAACAAGTCGCGAGCCATTAAAGCAAGGGTAGGAAATCTAGAGCAATTCAATCTCCACCAAATTAGAATGTCAAAATTACTGTCCTTCTTGTGACACCTTATCTCATTCAGATAAATATCAATTCACTCTTGTTGGAAACTGTATCATCATCATCAAAAAAAGCATCCACCAATGAGCTAGCATCTACATAATCAACCCCATCTCATCCACCTCTTCATCTCTTATAACTGTTTCCTTATGCGACACTATAAGCTTTAAACATGAGATGCAAGACCCTAAGCACTTTCTTTTTCAACTTAACAGCATCACTCCCAAAGGTCTTATCAATAATCACATCAACATCCCTCAACTTGAATCTAGGGTCTGAAACCCAAGCTATGAAAATAAAAATGTTCAATTGCTTATGTTGGACCAATACTTGTCATACTTTTCTTTCATCTTAATAGCCATAGCTTTGATACCTTCATTATCACTATCTTTCATCTTCGTAATGAAAGTATTCATTGCAGCAATATGCCGCAGAGATTTAGTCCCAGTAATATAGAAAGATCCAGATAATGCAATTTTGTATCATAAAAGATCTTCAAGAAAGGTAGTAAACTAGAAACAAATATCCAATCCTCGTCAATAGGCATCTTGGATGGAGTCGGTGGGTCCGTAACCGGATTCATATCAAGCACAAAGATAGAGTCCATATTCTTCATTAATTCAAAAGCATGTTGAAATTTAATAGCTGCCAATAACATTAGATATGTTGAATTCCACCTTGTTTCAACATCTAAGCAAAGCAAACTCTTGCTTTCTATCTTTGCTAAACCAACAAATGTTTTAAACCTTTGGTGAGGACCTCACATATCTCACAGCAACCCTAATTCTAACTATGTGCGCATTGTAATCTTTCAAATACTCTTTCACAATTAAGTTCACAATGTGCGCAACACATCACATGTAGATACTTATCATCCAAAACAGCTCCATTTCGACTATAAGTATTTTAACAAAGGCTGTCATACCAGCACTACTACAGAAATGCTCAAAGGAGGCGCCCCTTTGGAGGCGGGTGTACAATAGCCGCCTCCAAAGGTGGTTAAATAGAATTTGGAGGCGGGTGAAGGTATCACCCGTAGGGCTGTCAATTGGGTCGGGTTCGGGTTGGCGGGTTCGGGTTGGCGGGTTGGCGGGTTAATACTTGTAAACCCGAACACGACCGATTTATTATATGGGTCAATTATATAACCTGAACCCGACCTGATTAACAAAGTGTAACCCGAACCCAACCCATTAACCTATTTATTTTGTGAGCTAAAAATCTATATATAATTATATGGGTTATATGGGTCAATAGGTGACCCAAATAACACATATAACTTGTTAACTCTAAATTCAAATTTAGAAATTAGACAATTTGCACAAAACATCTAAATACTTAGAGATAAAAAAAACATAAAAAACATATTAGAGATAAAAAAAAAATTCAACCAGATCCATCACAACCGGCCCTTTCTGATCCATCACGGTTCGGATAAGTGCAGGGGAGAAAGGAAATAAAGAGAGAAAAGAAAGGAAAAAAAAAAAAAAGGAGAGAAAGAGGGAGTAGTCGGTCATGGAAATGAGGAAGGGAAGAAGAAGTAGTGCAGGAAGAAAGGAAAGAAAGAGAAAAATAAAAGGAGTGAGGGGAAAAAAAAGAAGTGAAAGGAGGGAGTAGTCGGCCATGGAAATTCGGATGAGTGCAGGGGAGAAAGGAAATAAAGAGAGAAAAAAGAAAGGAAAAAAAAAAAAAAGGAGAGAAAGGAGGGAGTAGTCGGTCATGGAAATGAGGAAGGGAAGAAGGTTAGTGCAGGGGAGAAAGGAAAGAAAGAAAAATAAAAGGAGGGAGGGGACAAAAAAGGAGAGAAAGGAGGGAGTAGTCTGGAGGGAGGGGACAAAAAAGGAGAGAAAGGAGGGAGTAGTCTGTCATGTAAATTAGGGTTAGGCTAATTTTTCAAAATTACAAATTTAACCTCATATTTATTAATATTACTTAGATGGGTTAAACGGGTCGTAATTGGGTTTTGCGGGTTGATCTGAATTTGACCCGTTTATTATACGGGTTAAACGGTCGACCCGTTTGACCCACCAACCCGAAAACCCCTAACCCAAACCCGCTTATATCGTGTCGGGTTCGTGTCGTGTCGTCGTGTTGTGTCGGATATTGACAGCCCTAATCACCCGCCTCCAACCCGCCTCCAATTGCCTCCCTAATTGGAGGCGGGTGAACCCAAAACCCGCCTCCATTTCAAAACATGAAAACGATTTTTTTTTTAATTTTCAATACTAGATCAAAAATTGTCTTTGTTTTGGACTGTTGAAAATAATTTTGAAAATTTATTGAGATTCTAACGAAGCGAAAAATTAGTAGATAATAAAAATCAGAAGTTTTAGAAGAAATATATACTTTCGATTTCAATATTAAATACATAAGTATATGTAGCGTAGTGGTAAATTTAATATGCAAGAGTCAAGTGAAACTCCAGGCGCGAGTTCGATTCCTACTAAGCCATAAAGTGAAAAAAAAAGAAATTAAAATTTTTTTACGAGGGGTTATGGAGGCGGGTGCAAAACTGCACCCGCCTCGAATAACAATTAATGGAGGCGGGTGCAACATGCACCCGCTTCCAATAACCATTATGTTTAATGGTTATTGGAGGTGCACCCGCCTCCAATAACCCCCAAAAGGGGAGGCGGGTGCGGGCCCCTCCAAAGGGAGCGCCCGTACTGGAGTGCAGCACCCGCCTCTAATCTCCCTTAGGACCCGCCTCCTAAGGGAGATTTTGGTGTAGTGCAGTATCATTAGAGCTAGCATTATCTACAGTAATAGTAAGAACCTACGAATACCCCAATTAATCAAGCACTGGTCTAGTGTTAATCCAATGGCACTACCTTTGTGGCTAACTATTAGAGAAAAATTAATGATTTTTATGCAGCCTCCAATCATCAGAAATAAAATGAGCCGTACACACAAATAGTTCAAATTTTGAATTAACGTCCAAGTGTCAGTAGTAAGGCAAATAGACGAAGATAAATGTTCAAAAACTTGCTTCAATTTATTTTCTTCCACAAACACCTTGTAACAATCTCTAGCTACTGTGGAGCATGAGGACATCTTAAACTTAGGTTGAAGCTCATAAGCAAACTCAATAAACCTTTCTTTCTCAACAAATCTAAAAGCTAATTCGTCTTTCAAAATCATCTTAGCAAGTGCCTTTCTACATCTGTCTTGATCAAAACTAAAATTAGGGGTGGTGGCGTTTTGGTCAATTTTCCTCCTTTACTCTTTCATCTTTTCCCTTATCTCAATATTGTGAGGATGTTTCTTGCACCTTTGAATGTGTTATTGCAATGCAGTAGTACCATTCTTAGTAGGACACTTCATGAGTCTATCACAGTAAATACAAGTAGCTCGTTTATCCTCTTTAGCATACCCATCTATAACACTGAAATGATCCCACACCCATGATGTCCCCGCAGTAGTATTTACCTGAGCTCTTGCACGTTTGGCCCTTTGTGTATTAGCCGTGGGTTGTGGATTGTTTAAGGAAGGAGGATCCATTGTAAAAGCACATGGCTCTGCTTCACTATCACCATATAATGTGGTGTAATTATCTCCAATGTCTGACATCTGAAAAAAAATTTAAAAATTGATTAGTCAAAACTATAACAGAAAATTGTTAAGTGTTGAACTGAAAGAACATTTCTTCTATTAACCATTTATAAATCTACTAGTTTTTCAGTCTTCTTTTTCTTAAAGCTAAACAAGTTATTAAACTTTGACTCACAAGAATAATATAAACCAAGGTTCTCATTGATGGTCAGAATTTGAACCAAAAATAAAAATAAAAATGAGACTTCTATATAGTGAATTGCGATGTTTCTCCTGTATGAAGATAAGGCTTCTATAAGCTGTGTTGTCAAGGCATCTTATTTGGTCAGAATTTAAATCAAAAAAATAAATAAAATAAAATAAAATTTCTTGGGTCAACGGAGCAGACATTAATAATACCTTACATATGGTGATTTGATTAAAAAAATGTAAATCTTGTCATGTGAATGTTAAGAGAAGAGATTTTACTGAACCAAAAAGATGTAGACAATTGGAAAGATTCATTTTTTGAAAGTTTCAACCGTATACAAGAAAATTGTACTTTTGTCATTGTAACTGGGGTTCTCATGTTGTCTAATATAAGGGAATTACAGTCCAAAACTTTCATATCTTCCCATTCAAAACTTCCATGTAGAAATGCAGAACCTTCTAACAATTTGTAGCCATAAAAAGCCTAAAAATTGCAGCAGAGAAAAGAAAAAAAAAAAAAAGACAAAGCACTAGGTAGTAGTAATCAACATCAAAAACATAAAGGACCAGGAATACAATAGCCATCAGCAGATTCAATTTGCAATGTGAGGAAAACATAAAAACATAGCACATTACTGACACTTACGGTGGGATTTGCTGGGAGTAGAAAATTTCTTCACACTTCAAGTTGCTCGACTCTTCGAAAATTCATTCAATTAAACCAAACTAAGTTAAACCATAAATTACAACAGCTTAAATATTTTAGAAGAATCATGCAGTACTTTACTGATGCAGCCTAGATGAGACAAATGAAAACAAAACCAAGAATTCATACTAATATTGCCAAGACAACAATGCACCTTTAAGTATATTAATTAAGTTCCCAACAATTCCACCAAGAAATTAGACGAATATAAAGCTGCGAAAAGAGCAGACATGAATATGCTTTTAATCCTAGAAGAATCACAATATATGAAAAGCAAAACTGAGATAATTCTCTATCTTGGATAACAGTGTACAATTCACACGAGTCTAGAGTATCATTCAGGCTCGAAAAGATGAAGATCATGAAACCAACTTCTTTGTGCAAGTAATCAAACTTCTTTCTCAGTTCTCAGTTCTTTCATAAGCAGAAAAAGAAAAAGTCCCCCAGAATTTTGGCTTAGAACAAACAAGCATATCTCATTGAGAATACTAACAATAATCGGGACAAAGAAAATGCCAATACTGACAATATCCCTACTTTTTTCAACATACTATCCTCGCAAGAATCAAAAAACCATCTTCAAATTCAGAGAATCAAGAAAATTAACAGTAGTAGCACTGCATACCTCTGAAGAAGCTTGAATTTAGAAGTGTCCAGAAGTTGACATGCAGCCCTCCAATTATGTATGTTGTATCACAGTCATAGCTACATCATTTGTTGAGAAATATTTTTCTGTATTCATTATGAATTTGTACAAAGAGTTTATATACAGCTAACATACCAAACCCACGAGGCCCAAAATAACCTACGAGGCCAAAATACACTTAACTATACAATATATCCAACACCACCCCTCAAGTTGGCGCATGCAAATTGTGTATGCCCAACTTGGCTAGCAAAAACTCAAACTGTTGTCGCCCTAACGGTTTGGTAAAATGTCTCTGCCAACTGAGAATTCGTAGGAACGTGTGATGTAGCAATGGTCCCCTCCACTATGGCATCCCTCAAGAAGTGACAATCCACTTTAATATGTTTCGACCGTTCATGAAAAATAGAGTTCTGAGCCAAATGCAGTGCTGACTGACTATCGCAAAATACCTACATT
>VMRK01000489.1:0-39770 GCA_016801395.1 Leptodermis oblonga
GTGCCTAGAGAGAAGTTCTTGTTCTGAAAACAAGGAAGCTAGTATGATTGGGTTCCCCAATTGAGGTGAAGGGGGAGATTGTTGGGCTTGGGTTGGGTTCACCTAAATTGGGTGACCCATTATATTGTTGCGTCTAAGGCCTTCGATCTCCTCATCGTTTGTCAAACATTTAATAAATTTTCCGAGTTTACTTGTGAAGAAGTCTCCAAAAAGTGTGCAGAAAAAATTTAAGACATTTTCTCCGATTTCTTCTGCGGGTAAACTTACGGAAACAAGGCCTAAATTAAAGAAAGTGGCAATCGTAAAAGAACATGTAGTGGAAGAGTACTGGGGAATCTGGTTAAAGCTTTTTCCAGAAGATGTGGTGGAAGCTGCAACCCTCCAAAATACTATGGCCGTATAATTTATGCAATCTCTCCCTCAAACATAATTTCGAATTTCTTCCTAGTGAAAAACGGATGGAGCAGGTCCATGTTGAAAAATCTGTACACTCTGGTGTTGGGGTTAGGGGTGAGCAAAAGGAAAACCGATCTGAATCCACTCCAAATCGATCCGAATCTGAAGTTTCGGATCGGTTTCGGATTTTAATCCGATGGCGCGGTTTTGGATCGGGTTTTTATCCAAAACCGGTTTTATCCGAAATCCGCGGTTTTCGATTCGAAATCCATGGTTCTCTTTGTTTTTTTTTTTTTTATATAAAAATTAGCTTTTTTTGTGAATTTTTGTTTCGGATCGGTTTCGGATTATCCGAAAAAAATCCGAAACCGAACATTATCCAGAGAAATTTCGGATCGGATTAGGATCGGATCAACGGTTCAGATGATTTTTGGATTATTTTGCTCACCCCTAGTTGGGTTAGGTACCCCTAGAAATTTCAATTTAGCAACCTAAAGGGGTGAATTAAGTACCCGTCTTTGACGTGGTGTAACGTTGGTGTGCAAGTTCCCAATAGTGGTATAAGCGTATACTCAGTAGGTGCTCCATGTGGGTTGTATGTAGGTGCCTCGTAGTGGGTGAAAAAAACTGTAAACAAATCAATCATGATTGGACGAATTCCAGTATCTTTCAATAACAACAAAAAAGTTGTCCAAAACATTAAAATATTTTCGTACTATTAAATTGCATGTAAATTTCAAATTGATTAAAAATTCATCCTTTCAAGAAGACACTAATATAATGCGTAACTACCGCATAGATGTTACAGACCAACTACTCATGTTGAAGGCAAGACAATTGACTTCAAAATTGCATCTTAATTTGCGCGGGTTTTATTTGACCATTGACATTTGAGATGAGCAGTCAAAGTCGATCGTCAGCTTCTTTGAAAAAACATTATTTTATCAACATTAATTAGACATTTTCGGCGAAGTGTTCTTGATTCATACATGATTTCCAACTAAGAAAGATTTTCAGAGTTTGAGAATCCTATGCATTATATATCATACTTAAAGTATTCTTTGCTATAATTTGATTTTGTATATATCCATGCTCCAGGATATTATTATTATTTTTATCCTGGAGCATGGATATATACAAAATCAAATTATAGCAAAGAATACTTTAAGTATTTTTTTGCACCATCGTCACTAAAGCCTACCATTTACTGAAGACAGTCGTCACTAAGTGTGTGCCAGTAAAAGTGTTAAGTGGTCAGCAAAGAGTATATTTTTAGTGACGAGAACGAAAAGTCGTCGGTAGGGAAGAAATGGAAATAGAGAAAATAATTCTAATATTGTTTTGCCTCAATTATTATTTTTTAAATTTTTATTTCTTAGAGGGACAATTGACGAAAGGAAAGGGGACAGATGTATCAACTTTAAACAAAAAAAATAGAGAAATGATGGAAGAGTAAAATTATTCTTTGATCCATTGATTAGACAAGTGGTTAGTTAATTAATTAATTAATTTTGGTTAATATCAAATTCAACTCTCACAATTTTGGTTAATATCAAATTCAACTCTCTCAGCCGCCCCTGTCTCCCTCCCCCTCCCTTCTCTCAAAAATCTAAAATTCGTCATTTTCTACCCTCATCCTCCCTAAGCAGCACAGAGGATGAGAGAAGCAATTTTCCTCTCGTTTTTTGTTATATGTTAGTTAGCTTTCTCTTGATTGAGAGTTTTTCATTTAATTTATTGTTGTTACTGTGTTTTTCTCCATGTATTTAAGGTGTTTTACTTCTTGGCTATGATAATTTTCCTTCTTGCTACAGTGATTTTCTATTCATCATGGCTATGGTGTATGGTGATTTTTTTGTAATCAGTTGTATTAACTATCTTTTGATATTCTATTGTCCATTATTGTTGCACTATTTTCAACACTATTAGTGAAATTTTTATTTTATTTTCAAAAAAAAATAAAATAAAGACAAGTGGTTATTAATTAATTGATATATTTATTTTAATGTCGGATTGCATCTCTTCGGAGAACTTATCTCTATACATTTATTGACTTATTTTGAAGGGAAATTAACTCAATAATTAAAAGGTGAATCATTCAGAAAACTGATCAAGCTATAATCAGCCTTCAAAGAAATGGCAGCATGGTTTTTCTTATTCCTACTCCTTACTCCTTGCTTTTGCTCTCATTTTTCATCTGCGCAAAAGCCGAAAGATCAATAAGATTCGTAACCACCAGGCCCTCCAGGACTACCTTTCATCGGAAACTTGCATCAATTTGACAGTGCAAAGCCTCATGAGTTCCTCAGGGAACTTTCTAAAAAGTATGGCTCCCTCGTGTCATTGAGGCTTGGCACTGTGAAACTTCTTGTAATTTCTTCAGCAAAAACAGCCCAAGAAGCTCTGAAATCCCACGATGTCATATTTTCTGGAAGGCCGTCGCGTGTTGCCTCGCAAAGGCTATCTTAAAATCGCCTGGATGTTGGTTTCGCCCCCTATGGTGAATATTGGAGGAGATGAGAAAGATTACTGTGATTCATCTCTTTAGTCCCAAAAGAGTTCAATCATTTCGCCCTATTCTTGAAGATGAAGTTTCCCTTTTGATTAAAAAAATTTCCATTCTTTCTTCTTCATCTCAAGTTGTCAACTTAAGCTCAATGGCGATGAATCTAGCGAGCACCCTAACATGTCGAATTGCTTTCGGCAAGAAGTATGATGAGGAAGGTCATGAGCAGAGGAGTTTTGATGAAATTTTACATGAAAATCAGGCCATGTTGGCTGGGTTTTTTTTCTCTGATTACGTTCCTTCGTTGAGCTTGATTGACAGTCTCTCAGGGATGTTTGGTCGTCTTGAGAAAATTTCAAGGACTTGGATTTGTTCTACCAAAGAACTCATAGAAGACCACCTAGATCCAAACAGGCCAGATAAAATGAAGGATGATATCCTTGATATATTGATCCAGATAAAGAAAACCAATCATCATCGTTAGATCTTACTTGGGATAACATCAAAGCAATGCTAACGGTATGCTCGTCATTTTTTATGTGAATTTAATTTAATTTAATTTTTTCTTTTTTGAAACAAGACATTGAATACTATGAATATTCATCATATCAGATGTCATGTGTTTTGCTCTTTGACGTGTTTCACAGAACATATTTGTTGCTGGAACAGACACAAGTGCAGCCGCAATTGTTTGGGCTATGACAGCCTTGATGAAGGCACCTTCTTGTCTTAAGAGAGTACAAGCTGAAATTAGAGATTTGGTTAGAAAGAAAGGAGGATTAATAGGGGAAGAAGTAATTCAAGAACTTCCTTATTTGGACGCAGTGATGAAAGAAACCTTCAGATTATATCCTCCAGCACCACTCTCAGTACCAAGAGAAACTATAGAAGATTGCACCTTAGAAGGATATGATATTGAAGCAAAAACTATGGTTTTCATCAATGCTTGGGCTATTGCGAGAGATCCTGCAAGTTGGGAAAATCCAGAAGATTTCGTTCCAGAGAGATTTTTGAATTCTGATATTGATTTGAAAAGAAATGATTTTGAGCTACTTCCGTTCGGGACAGGAAGAAGAGGTTGCCCCGGAATCCAATTAGGATTGACAACCGTGAAACTTGCACTTGCCAATCTTCTTTACTCTTTCGATTGGGAATTGCCACTAGGACTGAAAATGGAAGATATTGACACTGACGTATCGCCTGGAATAACAATGCTTAAGAAAACTCCTCTTTGCCTTGTGGCAAAAGAATATACTTAATTTAGGCTGTTACGCCCGCCAATTAATATGTCAGTTTACAGCTTGCATTTTCATTTTTTAAATGAATAAAATAGTTATGTGGTACTGTTTCACATTCCTTAGTCAAGTGATAATTCTTTTATCAGATATTAAGATTATGTTTCAACTTGTATCTTATTACTTCTAAACAGATTATTATAACGAAGGATCGAGTAACTATTTTCAGATTTTTTTTTTCTTTTGGTGAGAGGTGGGGGTACGGAAATTTATTGTAAAACTATTTTATTTTTACATTTCTAATACACTTTTTACATTATAAAACTATTTTTCAAAAATAATTTCCAAAAGGGTTTTCAAACAATAAAAAAGAACATGTCCTTACGTTCCTTAATTTCCCCAGCAATCCTTACAAATTGGAACTACTTTATTATCACCCAGACTTGAATCATTTAAATGACTCCCATTTGAGAATGCTATTACATGTCTACTACTGTCTCTCTCCCATCTAAGGCATTGAAGGGCTCTTATTCTGGCCATGCCAAAATGAGTCCTCCTTTTACAAGGGGAAAATCTTGTCGCCCTCACAATGCCACTACAATGGCGATTTATATTGTCAAATCATGAATTAGCATATGGGGCAATTCATTATTGTAGGATATAAAATATCACTATCACAAATAGATTAGCGGGCAGCAGAATAAACAAAACAAATAATGAATCTACACACAATTTAATGTGCATGGTTCGATCTCAAAAGATCTACATCCATAAATCCACTATATTATAGGCATAACAAGGAACACTTCGGCCCTGTTTAGAAATGTGATCGATCCAAACCGATGTTTGGATAATTTTCATTTTATAATAATTTTTCATCATTCTCAATAAGCATTTTTACATTTTCAATACTTTATTTTTTTTTACATTTTCAATACAATTTTATATTCCCAATACAATTTTAATATTTTAAAATCAAAATCCAAATCAAGGTTTGAATCAAACCTTGCTACCAAACGGGGCTTTCATCTCTTATGGCCTATCAATAATCCAAACAATGAGACATGAGTATGAACATCATCTCTTATGATGTTGGCCTCCCAAAACAACAGATCAGACTATCATCTCTTATGATGTCGGCGCCCTAAAACAAGAGATCACACTAGCCAAAATGGCACGCTCAAACAACCGGAAGACCGAAAGATTTTGTCCTTTCAAACTCTCATCTCAACTAAAAACAATACCTCATAAGTTTTTTTTGACTACTGATATTGCCAGAGCAGAAATTAGGAGACAGAGCAAAAAATTTATCATTCTTCCTAAAATACCATTTATTATACTATTTACGCTATCTTCCCAAAAAAAATTCATTCTTCCTCGAATACCTTTTATCATTCAATTTTGGCTTAAATCTTTTAAACCACTCTGTTTGCTGGAGTGTTTGACATTTGCCCCCCCCTGTGTTTCTTAAATACATTTTTTGCCTCCCTATGTTCTTTTAAATATATCTTTTGTTTTTGCCCCCCCCCCCCCCCCCCCCCCCCTTTGACCACTAGTCAACCACATAAAAAGAAAAAAAGACATCCATACTCTTACACCTTTATTTTACCATAATTATTACATTATTTAAATATTTTATATTTTTGAACAATAAATTTTATATTTTAAGAGTTTTTCTTGAAATGTGCAATGCTACAATTTATTTTATTTTGATTTTCACTATTTTTCGTTGTTTTGTATTTAAGTTTCTTTTACAATTCATACAAAAAAATTTCAGTGAATTAAAATATTTGAAAATTTTGACTAGATGGGAAAATTTTTATATATATTAATATATTCATTTAAGTATCAAAAATATATTATATAAATTATGAAAATTTTAATTTTAGAACATAGTGAGAAAAGTTTAAATGAGTTTTAAAAATATAATTTTAAATATTACTCTTGTTAAAACGAAGAGGGTATATAATAAGAGAAGAAATTAATTCAACAATATATTATTATAAAGTTTAAAAAATAATTTTCCTTTTTTAAGTTTTTTACAGTTTCATCAACAATAAAATAAAATTTCTATTAACCCACAATGTAAATGTTATGTAAAAAATCATCTATAAATTTTGAAAGAAATATGAAAATACATTACCAATTTCAACTAAATTAATATCATATATTTTTTAAATTTTAAATTTAAATTTTCTAATCATTTGACATTTTAAATACAAAAGTTAATAGTTAAATAAATACCAAATTATATATGTAAAATTTCATTATTGTAAAATAAAAACAAAAGAATGATGTTTAATGAAATAAAAATAAAGAAAAAACCAGTTAAGAATGATGTTTGAAAAATAGTGTTAAACCAAGAAACCAGTTATCATCAATTACCATGAATGGCTTGATACCATAAGAGAGAAATCAGTCCACGATCCAACATTAATAAAAGAAATACAAGGAATTTATTACACTGGATTCAATCTGTCAATCTGATAAATTATCTAAAGAAGATCAAATGGGTAAAACGCCCTAAAACGCCTATCCACGGCTAACAACGGACTGGACCCTAATCATTCTTTAAATAATATACAGATGCCTGATTGTTTCCAACAAACTATATTTTCTTAATTAACATAAGAACAATAGAATGATTCCTACTATAGAATCAAATTCATTACAGGAAAATCAGATAACCAGATTTCATGGTTTAACACTAATTATTTAGCCTGCCATTAGGCTAAATATAACTAAAAATAAATATTAAAAACAGAAATTTAAAATAAAACTTACTTGTAAATTTGTCTTCAAGATCTTGATTCTTGAAGAGGAAGGGAAGATGTATTAAAAGGAAAATTTAAAGATTACAAGAGGGATAGATGATTTACAAAGAGAAAGGGGAGAGAAAGAAGAGAAGAGGGAATTCGAGTGATACCTCTTCTAACTAAACTATAACCTATTTATAGGCAGATTCTGCCTAGAACTATTACACACACGGATTTGAAATTTTAATTTTAAATCTACTACAGTATTCTCCGGATTTCAAATTACTAATTAAGAAGTCCGTCATACTATTTCTGTCTGTGAAGCCCACAGCCGCCTATGTTAATTATTTTTGGGATTTTTTATCCGTAGAACCAGTCACTGAAGTCTTAATTGCCAGCAACATCTCATCAATATTGATTTCATCATCTTCATCATCTTGAGATTCTCCTGCAAGGCAATGTCCTTGGCATGTCATAGAAACATCAGATTTTGTATCTTCCAGATTCTGGGATAGATCTTTTTTCAATAGATCCATATAGGAAGCTATTATTTCTTCTCTGGAAACGATTCCTTTCTGCATCTGCAACATCCTATGAATCTGTTGAAAAGGGCTGATTTCATCCCTTGGAGCTGAGTCCTTCTTCTGTTGGTATTCCTGCACCTTCTACTTGATTTGATCAATTAACTCCTGGCCCTGAATTTCTCCAGTAGAAAAATCTTTCTTGACTAATTTGTCCCAAAATTTGGTATAACCTACTCTTTTTAGACACGGGATCTTTTCAGGAGTATAACTCACTTCTGGAACCCATTTCCAGATCCAAGGATTAGAAAATTCAATGAAAAAATACATTGGAGCGATATTATCATTCCAAGGATGATTATTATCCAAACTCATTATTTTAGGCGAAATTTTCACCCAATCAGCATATAATGCTTTGAAAGACTCAGGTAAAACCTTGATTGATGGACCAAAATTTAGCCACCAATTGACAAACCAATTTGGCATCTGTTTGTTATAAACATCAGCACAAAGTTTTATGAACCAAGAATGTTTTCTTCTCGGATTTTCGTAAAGAAATACTTTTGTAAGGGATTCAATATAATCCCAATACTTGAATTTTATCAAAACTTTCTGTTCTGGATGGAGATATTCTCTATCCTTCAGGGTTGATAACCCCCATTCATCAGCAGATATAATTTGCTTAATAATAACTTTGCTGAAGTTATAAACATTTTGAGAGCTACCAGCACTCGTAAAATGTGTTATTTCACAATTTCATAATATTTTCAAAATATGTTCTTGGCTTATATGCCAATTCAGCATATGATGAGCTGTTTAAATACCTTTGCATTAGCATCCATGGATCATTGACCCATTGCAAATCTTTGCCTTCTAAGAGTATTATTACCTCTTTATGATTATTTTGATGGTAAGAAGCCATATGATCTTCAGTTTCTTCATCTCCCACGATCTTTGAGAATGAGGATGATGAAGCAGTATTACTCTGATTCTCTCTTTGAGATACAAATTCCATAAATTCCTCATATAAAGGATTTTCAGGAGACATACTCCTTCTAGCAGAGATATTATCTGCTACCAGTCTTCTTCCTCCATGTTGGGACAAGATATTACCTTGTCCTCCTCTACCTCGGTAAGGGCCAGAGGCCCTTCCCCTTGGAAAGCATCAACCTGCAATTATAAAATTTATGATCAGTCATTATTTATAGTCAAAAATCTGGAAGACTATTTTCTTCATTCTTCACCCTTTTTAATATTGAATTTCAAAATCAAATGGAGCTAAATGAGCTTGCCATCTTGCAAACATTTGTTTTGACACATCATGTTTAAAATCTTTATTAAACATAAATTTTGCAGATTTACAATCTGTTCTTATGATGAACTTTTGATTATATAAATCATCTTGAAACTTTAAAACACATTTAACAATAGCTAGGATTTCTTTAGCCACCGTAGTATAATTTTTCTGGCTATTAAACCATTTTCCTAAATAAAATCTAACAAGAAATTCTTGTTTATTTTCTTTTGATCTTTGTTTTAAGATCCACATCCACCAACCTAACCTATGTCGGAAGCGTCTGTTTCTATCATTTTACCATTATTCATGGTAATTATTTTACTCTAAACTTAATTCGTCTAACTGCCGCAGTATGACTATCTGACGAAAGTTTAGGATTTTGTTTTAACCTTTCATAAAGAATTGCAGTATCATTATTAATTTTTATAATAGGGAGAAATATAATTCAAACTTCCTAAAAATCTTTGTAGTTGAGTTTTATCTGTAATTTCATCTGGAAATTTTGAAGCAAATCAATACTTCTATTAATAGGAATAATATTTCCTTTCTCAATATTATGGCCCAAAAATCTAACATTTGTTTGAAATAAACTCATTTTTGTCTTCGATATAACTAGACCATTTTGGATAATCAATTTTTTAAATATTTCTAAATGTCTAAAATGAGTTTCAATATCTTTTTTAAAATACTAGGATATCATCAATATAAACAATGATAAATTCACTATAAGGAATAAAAATATCATTCATTATTTGTTGAAATTCTGAAGGAGCATTCTTCAGACCAAAGGCATAACCTTCCATTCATAATGTCCTATCGGAACAGTAAATGCTGTTTTATATTGATCTTTACTGGCTATTTGGATTTGCCAATATCCTGATTTTAAATCAAATTTTAAAGGAAATATTATTGAATCATATAATCTATCTAACAAATCCTTTATATTAGGAATTGGATGTCTAATCCATTTTAAGACTTTATTAAGAGGTTTATAATTTATCACCATTCTTGGTATACCTCTCTCTCATTTCACTATGTTTATTAACATAAAATGCAGTACATGACCATGGAGAATTGGAAGGTTGTATTTTCTTTTTGTAAAGAAAATGTATTTCTTTTTTACATAATTCTAAATATTCAGAATTCATTTGACAAGGTCTAGCCTTTGTCGGTATTTTCTTCTCATCAAAATCATCTTCATATGGAAGACTAACAATATGTTTTTTCCTATTCCAAAAAGCATTTGGATGGTCATTACAAATTTTATTAACTATTAATTTAATTATTAATACTATTAATTATTTACTTATCTCTATAATTTAGGATTTTGAAGCTTTTCTTCAATTGTCAAAATATTAATTTCTTGTTTTAAAAATTTTAATTGATTCTTTTTTCTAAAAGATTTTCTTTTATAGTATTTAATACTTTTGAAAATGGTTCCATTATAATTGGAAATTTATCTGATTATTTTCATAAGTTCCTTTAAGACCTTTAGAATCTATATGATAAATAGGATATAATTTTTTCAAAAAGGGGGTTCCAAGTATAACTTGATTTGTAATGTTTTTAACTAATAAAAAACTTTCTGGAATACAAACTTTATTTTTGCAAATATATGCTTTCGGGAGTTTAAAATTGAATATCTAACTTTTCCTCTCCTCCAGGAGTAGTTTTTTTAAAATATTTTGTAGGTATTATCCCTTCTTGTATTACACTTATATCTACACCACTATCAATTAATGTAGTTAGTTCAATTTGAAAACTATTATCTATTAAAAGCATAATTTTTGTATACCACTTTTGAGTAGTAATAATATCTAAAGAACCTAAAAATTAATCCTCACCATCTGGTGGTTTTTCTTCCTGAAAAGTTATTATTTCTTTTCCTTTTCCCATTGATTCTAATTTTGAAATTCTTTCTTCAAAACCAATATTTTCTATTTTAAGAAATTGGATTTCTTTTTTAAGAGTTCTTACTTCATTATTTAAATCATTTATTGAAGTATTTGAGGATAAACTATTATTCCTCTCCTTCATTAATTTCTGAACCTCAAACATTGAATATGGTTCATTATAAGTATTTTGAAAATAATCATTATTGTTATCCTTACTAGTTGAAGGAAGATTTTGAATATTATCAATTATTTTTTATCTTAATTCTGAATCTTTAATATGTTTTAAAAATTCTAACAAACTATCATTTGTTAAAACATTTATATCTATGTCTTTAAATTGGGACATAATTTATAAAATTCTTCATTTTCAGAATTTTCTTCCATTTGTTTTAAACAAGAACCTTTAAGGCTACAAGCACAATCTGATTCTGATTCATTTGATAAATCATTTTCTTAAAATTTATTTCATTTTCTTTTCTTCATTTGATTCAGAACTAGAACTTGTTTCTAATAATACTTTAGAAATCTTATCTTTCAACTCATCATCTATTTCTAAGAACTATTTATTTTCTTTTTTAATTTGCATTTATTTGCATAATGACCCATTTTTCCCGCATTTAAAAACATTTAATGTCTTTCTTATCTTTTTTCTTATCTGCTAGCTATCTATCATTTTTCCTTGCTAATTTATTTCTCTTTTTCTTTCTGAAAATTTTTTCAGGCTTATCCTTTCTATAAGATTTCTTATTTGGAAATGGAATTTCCATCCCAAATTGACTACAGAAATGTCCTAATTGACTTCTTTCTATTAACCTTTGACTCTTAATTTGTTGACTTAATTTTATTTCATTACATAATGATAAAACCTTATGCACACAAGTTGCAATCAGTCTGCCATATGTATACTCATTATAGGGGATAGCAATTCTATCCTTTCTTAAGGCTTTCCTTACCCTTTCAGCAAATAAGCTGGGAAGACCATCTATGAATTTTGACTTCCAATGACTATTATTACTTTCAGGCAATTCCATGATTCTATTAAGGAATCCATCCATCCTTATACCATCTGAATTCAGAAAGTGTTTTACACCTAAGATTTTGAAGTAAAGTACGGATATTTTCACTATTATCTGAAATTCTACCCGTAAAATGTTCAAGAATAGTAACTATTAATGTATAAATAGCATTTTCAACTAATTGGTCTCCTTCCTGCTTAATAGTTTTATAAACTTCTTCTTTATTTATTGGGGATAAATAATTATCCCACCAGCCTTTTAATTGACCAGTAAACCCTGCAACTATTATTTTTGCAATATTACTATTAGTATTACCATTACTTTTACAGATAGTACTATACGTTAACATTCTATGAACAAGATTATAAATTTGTTTTTCTGTATAACCATCTATATTCCATTCATAAATATTTTTACTAATATAATTATTATTTTGAATATATTCTTGTTCCTCATGAAGAACATCCATCGGAGATGGCCTATTATAATAATTTATTCTTTGGGTTGGCCTATCAGAATATTTATACATTTCTCCTATTTTATTAATTTCATCTTTTATTATCTTTTTATATTCTGAATTATTTTCAATTTGACTAGAAAATTCTTCCTCTATTGTGCTTATATTTAAGCCTATAAAATTTTCATTTATTAATTTTTCTAATTCAGAAGGAATTGTTTTAAACTTAAAATTTTTTATTTCAAGAGGAGGCTAAAGACTTGGAGCAGCTATGACACCTTTATTTTCACTAGAGACATTACTAGTACTAGGACCAATTCCTAAATATTTTTCTATTAATTTATCTAATCTATCATGTATTGTTCTCCTAGAACTATTAAATAAACATTTGTATAATTTTGTTGTTCAATAATTTTATTGATATTTTTGACTGTTATTGTCAAAGTGTCTTCTTCAAATAATTTTGAAAATACAATAAAATTCATAGAAATTTTATCTTTTACTATTGTAAAAGATACCTGAGGAGGAAATTGACTTTTTAAAATATTACCATTAGGTAATCTATATTCTCTTTCAATTACAGAGATACATGGTTCAATATAGTTATGAACAAACTATGGAACAAAAGGAAATAAAATATTCTTTTCTTCTAAAATTTATAAAATTCATCTTGTAAGTTATTTCTCTCATTTGGAGAAAAGGACTGAAAAAACCATTTTCTAAATAATTCTCATCTGGGTAATAAGAATTCATTTCTTATTTTTTCTCTAGCTTTAGATCCCTTTTAAAATCTATTTTTGCTGTATTATTGATATTGAAAAATTCATTCCTGATTCGGTTATTTCTGGCTCTTTTCTATCAGAAATATCATGAGCAATATTATTCCTTATATAATATAAATCAACATAAGGATTTTTCTCCTCACTTATAGGAATATGATCATCAGCAAAATTTCTAGGAGGAATATAATCAGAAATATAATTCCTAGCAGCATGATAAGAAGTAGAAGGATTATGACGGTTTATTCAATCACGTAATAATTCATCAGTTATTAAAGCATTATGATGGGTTATTCCATCACTTAAAATACTAGAATTTAAATGACTATTATTTAAAGCAGTATAAAAGGAATTTAAAGAACTTTGATTATTATTCTCACCACTTGAATTTAAAGAATGAAAGACAAGTTAGATTTGTTAGGATGATGTTTAGACACATCACCAATGTTAGAATAGAATTTCTATGAGAAATTGGAATATCATCATTAAAAAGGAAATAAATGATCTTACAGAGGAAGATCTAGATATTCCCTGAGTATTACACATCTGAACATAAACATCTCCATCAGGAGTCTGTATTACATTTGAAATATTATGTTCATTTCTAGGTTTAGGTTACTATAAGCAACCTTTGTCATTTTCCCATGCAGAGGAATTGGAATTTCATCCCATCTGATTGTTCTTCTAGTAGTAATATTTGATTTATCAAAATTTGATTCTATAAGAATTGTTTCATTCAATTTCTTTTCATTTTCTTCCACTTTATAACATGGATTCAAAGTATATAATGGTTTATAATAAATTCTATAACATGTACACATAATTTCTGTGCCTGATTCATAATCATATCCTTCAGTTTTAATATTTAAAGTCAAAGCTTTGCAAATATTTTTGTCTGTCAATGACAATTGGAAATTTGGATGAACATTAAAATAGACTAGACCATGTGCCAGACTGGATTGTATTACTCCAATTATGGATTTTCTCCAAACTTTATTTCTTGCATCTCTTAAAGTTGCTATAAAACTTTCTGGTAAATTATCCAGAGTTAAAGGTTTAAAAGCAATTTGCACTAAACCAATATGCACAAATTTATAAGTAAAACGATATGAAATACATTACCAATTTCAACTAAATTAATATCATATATTTTTAATTTTTAAATTTAAATTTTCTCATCATTTGACATTTTAAATACAAAAGTTAATAGTTAAATAAATACCAAATTATATATGTAAAATTTCATTATTGTAAAATAAAAACAAAAGAATGATGTTTAATGAAATAAAAATAAAAATAAAAATTTTCATTTTTTTAAATTGCACTATGGTTGTTATTAATGCTAGAGCATTTTCTAGCATCCAGAGCAAATAAATGATGAGTTGCCCAAATTACCCTTAGAAAAGAGAGAGAAATTTTGCAGCAACCTACCCATTTCATTTATGTGCCCGCCGTCCCTTTCCTTCATTCTCCCTCTTCCTTTTTCTTTCTGCCATTAACTCTTTTCTCTTCATTTTTGTTGTGCCCCAGTACATCAACCCCACCCCCCTAACCTTATTTCTGTTACTTCATATCTTCCTTTTGTTTGATGATGGGTTGATTAAAAAAAAAAGCGATTAATGGAGAGGGTTTTAGAATCAACCACGTCAAGAAGAATAAAAAATAGACAGATGGGATGATAAATTTTTTTCCAGAAATCAGAGCGCTCAAACTGAGGATTAAGAAGACACAAAGAAGAAGAAGAAGAATAAACAGATTAATAATGAGGATAGCAAATGAATCTACAGAAATCAAACTGGTCAATTATATGGGGCTCATACGCTAAGAAGAATAAACAGAATAAGGGGATAACAAATAAATTTACACATATCAAAGGGCTCAAACAGCTCCCGAGTCAGTATCGTAGTCATCATTCATGAGCCAATTACTGGACTGATGATGAGTGGAAGAAATGGAGAGGGCTTAAGGAATTAAGAGAAACCCATAATTGTCGGTATTAACGAGGTATAAAATCGGAAATATGATAGGAGTTGCAGCAGAGATAATCTTTGGTCTAATACAATAAGGATAATTTCGGTAACTCATCATTTATTTGCTCTGAATGCTAAAAGCGCTTTGGAATTAACAGCAGCCTTGCACTATTATATTTTAAGTGAAAAATATAAACTTTGTTGCTAAAAAAATATAAAATGTTGAAATACATGTGAAAATTATATGAAAAGTAAAAGGGAAGGGCATGAATGTTTTTATATGATTTTAAAAGGTGGTCAAGGTGGCAAAAAAATGTATTTAAGAAATACAAGGGGCAAATACCAAACGAACTAATAAACACAGAGTGATATAAAAGATTTAAACCTTCTATTTTGCTCAAGCACATTATGCTAAAAAAAATTCCAATGTCTTGTGGTTCACCGCTTATCTCTCTACATAAATAACTACCAATATCAGCTCAAAATTTGCAATTGTTTTTGGGCTTTGATTGAATCCCTTGATCGATGACACACATAGTTGATTCAAAAAAACAGAAGCACAACAACAATTAATACTTTGTACCAGTGGTGGAACTAGGTGGGAACTGGCGTGGGCTCTAGCCCCCACCAAGTTCCTTGAAAATGTTAGAAAAGAATAGCTATTCCACCCCCAAAGGTCAGCAATAACTCTCACAACCCCCACAGTACTGACTCCAGCCTCGAAGGCAAACCTTTTGATATTAATGGATTCTAAACAATGCGAAAAATACTTGCTAAGTTTGGCTATAGTTCTCTTGAATTAAATTGACTTTTTTCTTCCTTTCATTGCATAAGTTCGAATAATAAAAATATTTCATTAAGTGTGCATTAATGGAATTTAAAATTTGAAATATTAATACATTTAATTAATAAAAAAGAATTATAAATTAGCCCCCATAGAAAATTATTTCTGGTTCCACCACTACTTTGTACCAAAGTTGAGAAAATAAACCAAGACCATAGTAGTCTGGTTCACACAGGTAGGCCCCTTATGATCCTTCTTGAATCTAGAAATCTATTACCCATAGTTACCCAAATCCTTCTCAAATTAGTTTCCTAAAAACCAACCAAATCCAAATTGAAAATAAACTAAACAATTAATTATTAAATACTACCAAATCTAGAATTTCCTAATTCGTTTTGATTTAATTTCCGAAATTGACCAAAAGTATTTAGGAAAAGCTATCATTTGAAACTTGACTGTATTTCAAAACTTGACCTGATTTCTAAAACTTGACCTTATTCCAAATTGACCTTATTTCTACAATTTGACCTTATTGTTCAAAAGTGCTTTTGACCTTGACCTTGACCTTTAATCGTTGACCTTGACCTTCGACATAGTTGACCTAAAGTCAAAAGTCAAACTAACTGACCTAAAGTTAGAGTAAAACATAGTTGACTTAAAGTCAAAGTGAAACATAGTTGACCTAAAGTCAAAGTAAAACTTAATTGACCTAAAGTTAAAGTAAAACTTAGTTGACCTAAAGTCAAAGTCAAACATAGTTAACCTAAAGTCAAATTCAAACTTAATCGACCTAAAGTCAAAAGTCAAACTTACAAAAGGTAAGAGATTACTCGCTATTTTCAGGAGACTTAATCGGACTATCTACTTAGTAATTATGTGTAACTATATATACTTGCTTGCTTGATGTCTTAATGAGGTTTTCCACACCTCACCACATGCCTGTTTTAAATACAACTTATTGCTAAGTGTGTATACATGCTACGTGCCTGCTTAACATGATGATGCTATGATGAATTATGTTATGCCATGCTTCACTTGATTTGACTTGCCATGCTTACTTGAACACTTGCTATTATATGCACCTATAACATGAAAGCATGACAAACTAGCCATGAAGGATGCAGGTTTCTAAGGGTGAGTTGCATGTCATTTAGGATTGCATAATTGCCTATAGAGATGTATGAAGCATGCTAGAGTTGCCATGATCACCTTAGTATGAAACACTTCCAAGGACCTACTAGAAAAGACTTAGGCTCTGAGTTTACCTGCTTGACATGATATAAGCCACTTGCCCGTTATGTAGGTCTTGCCGGTGAAAGCTCATGTCGCAGTTAGTCGACAGTCCTTCTATATGAGAGGAACACTCGAATCAGCCTGAATTGGAGATACAGCTGTCATGGGGGCGATGTGCTTTACAAACCATCACACAAGAATACCCAAAACTCGAATAAATTCCGACTTCGCTTTAATATGAGAAAGTTAGACCGCACGATCTGCCACTAGAGTCTAGTGGTTCAAATATGCTACATATGAATGTTGTATCTATACTGCCATGCCTACATTAGTATTTGTTATATGCTTCCCTATACTACATGACTTGCTCGACTTGCTTGACTTGTTTAACCTACTTTCCATGCATACCTATACTTCCGCTGTCATATAGATATATGCATGAACTTTTTACTCACTTACTCGGCATGTTCTTTAAAGACTTGCGATGGAAATTTTACTAAGGAACCCCGAGGTATCTCTCTGAGCTTAATGAAGCTCACTTATTTCCATCTTATTATTTATTACAGGAGCTTGACTTGAGTAATGATAGAGGTAAGGCCGATGGATGCGTATGAAATGAATAAAGAGGAGAAAGTTATAGTAGCTAAACTCACTCTAATTTCATTAGTTTTGGGAGGATAATTTGGTCTGTGATCTTCCTCAAACTATTATCTTTAATTTTTCGTTGCGATTAATTACTTGAACTTTACTAGGGTAGTTAATAAAATTTTATGGTAATTCTTATTTATTATCTGTATCGATTATTATGTGAGAGCCTTGTCTGACTTTCAACCTCTAACTGGCTTGGACTTCTTTGATTCTCGAAAGGGGGGTTGAG
Organism: Leptodermis oblonga; assembly: GCA_016801395.1. Lineage (NCBI taxonomy): Eukaryota > Viridiplantae > Streptophyta > Magnoliopsida > Gentianales > Rubiaceae > Leptodermis > Leptodermis oblonga. The sequence goes on from VMRK01000489.1 coordinate 17,723, forward strand.
TCAGGGGCATCACAATTGTAGTTTACGAATTAATATTCACACTATTCATACCAGATACAATCCATTCATCAATGCAGAAAAGATCAATCAATCAGGCATCTCTATAATCACATAGCAAGGATATATATGAACATGGAATCCTTTTAACCATATGCAACAATCAATCTAGCAATTAACCCTTAGGTTTTCAATCAATTTGATTTCTATATAGCTTTCTCATTTAAAACTAAGACGACAATCAAGTCCAGACAATCTAGAAAATAAACGATTTTAGGTACTTTGCAAACACCTCAATACCCAAGCGGCAACAATACCAGCAATAGCCGGAGTGTTTAGCGAAAAGGGGTTTTTGATCCCTGGTTGTATACATGCAACCTTGAGTTCCCCTATTAGGGATGCGTCAACTAACTGCGACACGACTTCACCTCCGAACATCAACATGCAAGTGTGACAGGCATCGATCTATTAAGACTTAGGCGCATTAAGTCTTTTCAATTAAAATGTCTCATACCTTATGTAATCATGGCATCTCTGACATGCTTTCATAAGTTCTAGACATGCAATTCCATAACTTACTCATAGTATAGGTATCAGGCATCTCCGGTTGCACCTAGAAGTACATCATCCTTCTCTATATAGTGCAATCAAATCATGCTTTCCAATTGGTAACAATTCTTGCGATCAATCATTAATCAATAGGCATACATTCTTTAACTCATATTAGGCAAGTAAACAATTCAAAGCATACATCACATGTATAACAATTCAAATAATCAATCATGGTATACATTTCATATGTAGCAATTTAATTTCATTCACATTGGGTATACCAAATACAGTAAAAGTACTGCTTAAAACCTGTAATTAAGATGCTAATAAAATATAGCACAGTAGTAGACAGGGTCGATCCACAAAGACGGCAATTTAATTCAATTTCCAATTAAAGTGCAAATAGAACCAAACTATTGAATAGTAGTCACCTTTGTATCTCTTAAGAGACCTTAGAGTTGTCACTTAAACGTAGCAAAATAATAATTAAACTAATAATTAAATAAAAGACTTAAACAGATATCAATTAATGAGAGAAAATTCTGGTATTATGTAAATCCACCTTAATCTCATGCATCCAATCCTAAACCTCTTAACTTGTCTAATTACTTATGCCGTTTCAGTTATAGTATTACCGCGAGTCCCCGAAAATAATCCCGATTCTCCCATAGATTCTCGATAATCCCCCGTGGTCCCCGCAAAGGAATTATTCTCTAACTACGTTAACTAACAGACCGCGAGTTCCCGCAAACCTTATTAATTAACAAATAGAAGCATTAAGAACTAGAAGAACCCAAAACTAATAATTCCTACTGACGATGCATTAGAAATTATTACCCAATTAATCCTGTACTACTCGGCCGGTAGTTGTGCCACTCACTGACTCTACTAGATTAAACTAAGTTGATCAGGCTTAATAAAATCTTAGTAATTAGACATATAAACACAGGCAATTTAGAAACATAATTCATTAGACCTTAGATTAATTCATGGGTTTCATACATGCATGGATTATGGCTTCTTACATAATACCAGAACTAATAAATTAGCTATTCATGATAAAACACGAAAAACACATAAATATAAAAGAAGACATTAAAAGAGAAAAGAGAATACTGTACTGGAATTTAAGAATTCGCGATCTGACAACCGCCGGTTTGTCCAAACAGTAGACTGTCCGTCGGAAAAATCCAAAGTTGCGATCGAAACAGAGCAAAACAGAACAGAACAGAGAAAAACAGAGGAAAACTATACTAACGCAAAACTGTATCTTGCGCGAGATGTATTTGTAAACTAAGAAACTATTCTCTATAAAACTTATCTAGAAAACTTCTATCTAAAAACTTGTTCTAAAAGCTTGTCTCGAAAAGCTTGTCTCTTTAAAAGTGCAGGAATAATCCAATATATATAGGGATACAAATCAGCAATTAACCTATCTCCTAATGGAATAAGGAAACCTTCTTCTACTTGGAAAGAGAATTAATTAAGCACATGGAGTCTCTTCAAATTTGGTAACTCCCAACTTCTCTCTTTAATTCCTTCTTGGATTGGTAATTTCCCAAAACTTCATTGCTTTTCCTTTAAGCTTCTCCACATATTCCAGTAAACCTGCGCATGGTTGCCCACTTAATCAATTTAATTCCGATCCAATTCCAATCCAATTCAAACCAATTCAATAATTGGACTCCAATTGGATTCCGCCCATTCACATTAATTGGAATCCAATTGCAATCCAATTAATAATTGGATTGGAATTAAATTCGGCCCACTCGGATTTAATTGGAATCCAATTATTAATTGGATTCAACTTCATGCACCCGATTTCCACTTGCGATTTGTCTGGAAATTGGCTACGGCCGCATGGGCTTTTCTTCCTTCTTCGCCCACAAGTTGTGTGGGCTTCTTTATGCTTCAAAATTCCTCTTTTTTTACTTCTCTTCTGCAATTGGGCTTGATCTCTAAAACTGCAAATAAACATTAAAACCTTGGGCAAAAGTCCGTGAGAACTGCCATAACAAGTGCTAAAATAATATACCTAAAAGGTGCAGATCAAATATCCCCACACTTGAATGACGCTTGCCCTCAAGCGTGAAGTGAAGAACTAGAGCATACCCATTAACTCAGCAAATGCACTTATACTTCATTTCTCAATTGCTTCAGACAGAAACAACATAGACACAAAACAGAACAAAACACACAAGACTCTTTGGACTGACTCTAATAAAAATAACTATTATCACTTTGACTCAAAATAAGACTCACAAATCTACATTTTCTCTTTTCTGGAACTTACTCACACCACAAAATCAGCACTTCAATTCATATGCATGTGTTCTATTTACTTCACAAACCAGTCCTTCCATTAGCTAATCCAAAAACATGCAATAATTCTCAAAACAGCACTCTATGGTCAGTAATGCACACAATCTCACATTTTTCAGAAAAAATCAGGATAAAGTAAATCCTAATCTAGCCAGAATCATACATGCTTGATAGTTGACCATCGCCACAGTATAGAAGGAATAGATACACAACAGTTAAGAAACAACCTTCTAATTAAGGGACGCAACGTAAGGCTTGGGTTTGAACCTTTGGACAGATCCTAAGGGTTCTAGGCCACCTGCAAAAAAATTCAACCCCAGTGTGTTCTCAAAAAATCAATACTTCAGTTGCTGAACCTTTCTTCAGAATTCTTCACAACCCCCTTTTGTTTGGGCAAACTGGCGCTTGTTTCATTCAGCATTCTTGCACTTTGCGCGGATTATGGTTCACAAATTCAGCACTTTAAATTTCTACCCAGCTCATCATATATCACAATTTCAGCACATTGCAGAATTCAAAACATTAACATTTATTTTCATTCTTTCTTTTTCTCTGCTTTCCATGAGCTTTTTAACATTGGGCACACATATACATTGCCAAATAATCCACACATATTGTTTAAACATTGCACCGCTTGACTTCATTCATAATTCAGCAACTTAACACACACTGGGGGATAGAAAGGATTTATCACAAAAATTGGCCTTGGCTTATTTACTGACTAAAAAAAACATTTGTATACAAGGCTTCAACTTGGCTTCTAGGGATATAATAAGGTAGGTTAAGAAAGCAAGCCAAAAGTGGTTAATCCTAAGAAGGTTCCCCATCATCCCGCCATATACTATTCATACCATCTTGACAGTCTGACAGGCAAGCAAATGATTCTCCCCGAACAATTCATCATTTAGGCTCAGTACAATGGCTTAAGAAAAGGGAAAACATGCATATTTCCAGATTTAACTAATTCAGGACTTCTCAGATTAAATTTTCAAAACTACATCATGTATACTTCACGTCACACTTCATCTATGATGCATATTTCAGATCCAAATTATATTAAAGGCAGAGACACTAGACTCATAAACAGGACAAAAATCAAAAATTTTAGGACAAATGTCCCTACATCCCCACACTTAGACAATTGCTTGTCCCCAAGCAAACACAATGAAACACAGGGGATACTCAATGACACAACAATTCATAAAAACATCAATCAGCCCTGCAAACATCCCCACACTTAAAGAAAGCTTGTCCTCAAGCGCGAAAAAGAAAGAACAAAATGCAGGGCTAAACACAGACAAAGAAAAACAAACATAGAAAAAACTAAAACTTAAAATAGCCGACAAGATAAAAAAAAAAAGAAAAACTTACCTGAGGTTGACGGAAGGGAAGGTGGTGGGTTCTTTGGGCGGCGGCTAGAACAAAAAACAAAAGGAAGAAGAGGAAGGATGAATTTCTTGGGAGAATTAGGTTAATTGGGGAGCTGGGTCGGGTAATTGGGTGGGTAATTGGGTTGGTGGGCTGAATAGGAGGTTAGGGCATAAAAATCCCCAAAATTGGGTTGTTGGTTCTCAAATTTGCAATAGGGTCCCTACAGTTTTAGGACTTCACAATTCGGCCCCCTAATTTGTAACTTATGGCCCTTGCACCTAATAATTGTAGCTCCAGTCCCTGAACTTTGTGAAGCCTTGTAATTGGATCCCCCAAATTTAGAATCAATGCTGTAGGTGCGGTAAAATTGCACCACCGGCCCCTGAACTTCCTGAATATTGGAATTTGGCCCCCAAAATTTGTAATGCGCCCTTCTGGCTTCAAAATTCACTCCTCCAGTCCCTGTAAAAAACAATTAAATTATGAAAAGACTAATAAAACAAATAAAAAAAACTAAACAACTTTTTTTTACACTATTTTACTAAACTATTACAATAAACTAGGTTGCCTCATAGTAGCGCTTTTCTTTAACGTCTTGGCTAGACGTAACTTCAGTTCTTGTTAATGATTAGGAAAGCTCCACAGTGAATTTTGTTCCACTGTTCGGATCTGGCTAGAATCTTTGAAATACTGCATGCCTTGCGCTTGCACTGCTCCATTTGGGCAAACAGACCCCTCACCCAGTAGCTTCACTTTATCAACTTTTGTGGGTGTACTAAGCCATATCTTTGCATTGCTTCTTTTTCGCACCTTCACTTTGACACACCCTTTTGTAGAATGCTGATCCTTGTGATAATCTGGAGGTTCCACCAAGTCAAGTGTTGGGGCCTTTCCTCACTCCTATTTTGGCTCTTGAAATCAATCAATCCATAAGGGAGAACCTTCTCCTCTTTGTCTTGCAAAAAATTGGTCTCAAGAGATTCTTGGACAAGAGGGTTATTCAACTCAACACTATTCACATTCGTAACTACTTCTGGATTATTCATGGTATTATCGATACTAAAAGTATGCTTTTGACCACAATGATCCAAACGGATAGAACCATTATACACATCAATCAATGCCTTAGAAGTTTTCAAAAATGGGCGACCCAACAATACACCCACAGATTCTTTGGTAGGATCATTATGCATCTTAATAACATAAAAGTCAGCAGGATAAACAAAGGAATTCACACGCACCAAAACATTCTCAAGTACACCTTCAGGGTGCACACATGATCTATCTGCTAGTTGTATTATTATCTTTGTATCCACCAACTTAACACCAGATAAAGTCTCATAAATTGACAACGGCATAACATTAATGGCGGCACCAAGGTCACACATAGCATGCTTTATTTTCTTATTTCCAATGATGCAAGGTAAAGAGAACATACCTGGATTCTTGCATTTGGGAGGGAGCTTTTTCTGAATTACTGCAAAGACATTCTCTCCTAACACCACCTTGCTCGCCCCTTTTAGCTTCCCTGCCATGAATTCCTTCAGAAATTTCCGATCTGGGGGAAGCTTAATTGCCTTTAGGAATGGAAGGTTGACCTCCATCTTTTCGAAAACCTCCAAGTAATCAATCGGGTCCTCTGTTATTTTCCTTGCCTTGGGCCGTAAGCTATTTGGGAATGGCGGCATAGGTTTATACACATCCTTGCTTACTGTAACTGGGGAGGGCTCTTCTCAGGTTCAGATTCAGATCTGATAATGATTGGTTCCTCAGGTTCAGGTTGCTCTGATTTTTCAGCTTCTGGATCACCCGTCGGTTTGGGCAAACGGCCCCCTGCTGACTGCGATTTTTGCACAGCTGGTTCCAGTACTTCTGCTCTTTTTATTGCACTTACATTCTCCCTGGGCAGAACCTGGACCTGAGCGAGCAGTTTACCGTAGTCACTTTTTATCTCCTTGAGAGAAATGGCTAACTGTGACATCATGTTGGCTAAGCAATCAATAGTGGTCCTCTGTTCTTTCTGTTGTCCAACAAGATCGCCAATCACATCCTCTATTGATTTACCACCCTTCTGTTGTTGATTAGCATTCTGATTCTGAAAATACATCTATTGGGGTGGCCTATAAGTTGCCCCTTGATTCTGCAGTCTAGATACTGAATTTTCCAGTTCTGGTTCAGTGACTACTGTTGGTTTGGGCAAATCGTCCCCTGCTGGTAATTTTTGCACAGCTGGTTCCCATTTCTTTGTTATTCTCATACTTATTGTTCTTATATTCTCCACACGCAAAACCTGCACTTGAGAGGGTAAATGACCTTGGTTCCCTCTTAGTTCTTGCATTGAAGCGGATAACTGAGATAACACTCCAACAATCCCATCTATGGCTGTTCGCTGCTCCTTCTGTTGCGCAAATAGCTCTGCCATGGCTTCCTCCATTGGTCTGCCTCCTCTTGGATTGTTGTGATTTGGATTGAAAAAATTCCTCTGATTCGGGGGCCTTTACATTGGTCTATTACTCCGGTTATTGCTACTCATATTTGGATTTGAAGCTTGTTGGTTGGGATTCCCCATAATCTGAACAGGAACTTGCTGATTTGCTTCTGAGGTAAAGGGAACTTGAACTCCTTCTTCTGGATTTTTCCAACCAAACGCCGGATTGTCCTTCCTTCCCGGATTGTATGTATTTGAGTATCGATCCCTCCTGGGTGCATTCCGTTGCCAGTTCCCATTGGAATTATTGTGCCAGTTCCCTGTAGCATTAGACTGAGCTATTGTTTCTTCCTGCGCAAGATTGTAGTTCTAAGCAAAGTGTCCCGGATTGCCACAACATGCACACACAACCTTCTCTTTGTTACTGCTGTTTGAGGTTGCAAGTTTCGCCACTAGTGCAGTCAATTTCTCCATATTAGCAGTGAGCTGATTTAATTTTTCCTCCCCAGAATCATCAATAAACCGGACTTCAGCCTGCCATTTGGCCAAACGGGAGTGTTCCCCAAACTGGCTTCTTGACTCGATGGTGTCTTCAATCATCTTCCTGGCCTTGGCTACTGTATTGTTCTAGAAGGCCCCATTGCTGGATGAATCCATGTGGTTCTAGTTATTGGTGTACATCCCATGGTAGAAATATTGTAGTAATTGTGCCTCTGAATACTTGTGATTTGGGCAGCTCTCCACCAATTCATTAAATCTCATCCAGTAGCTACTGAGGGACTCATCTGCATCTTGTTGAATGCTGCTGATCTCCTTCATACCAAGTTGGTTTTAGTTGGAGGAAAGTATTTCTTCAGGAACAGATTTTTCATCTGCTGCCAGGTGGTGATAGAATTTGGTGGCAATGATGAAAACCACCTGTTTGCTGGACCTGTAAGGACATATGGGAAGGCCACAAATTTTAGCTGGTCGAGGGTGGCATCTGTGGGTAAGCGCCCCACCTTGCAATTCTTCACATATTCAGCAAGAAAGTTGTGTGGATCATCTCTAGCACCCCCATGAAACTTTGGGATGCCATTCAGCTAACCGTTATTCAATGGAAATCCGTTGGGCAATGTTGGAGTGACTACTGCTGAAGCTCTATCATCTGCATCATGGCTGCACAAATCCTTCAGTGTGGGCTCTTCTTCTAGGCCCTCTACGCGCTCTCTGTCACCCATTGGATTTGATTCAGAGTCAGAATGTAAAAACTCTGTTTCTGCGAGTTTACGCAACCGTGTCTCCTTGGCTAAGCATTTGTAGGTTTTCTTGATCTCTGGATCACTAAATAATTCAGCACCTGAAGATCTGGTCATACACAACACAAGAAAACACCAGTGCACATTAAACAGGAAAAAGAATAAAAATTGTAACCGTCCCCGGCATCGGCGCCAATTTAATAGGACTTGTCGTGGGTCTACCAAATACAGTAAAAGTACTGGTTAAAACCTGCAATTAAGATGCTAATAAAATATAGCACAGTAGTAGACAAGGTCGATCCACAAAGACGGCAATTTAATTCAATTTCAATTAAAGTGCAAATAGAACCAAACTATTGAATAGTAGTCACCTTTGTATCTCTTAAGAGACCTTAGAGTTGTCACTTAAACGTAGCAAAATAATAATTAAACTAATAATTAAATAAAAGAAACTATTCTCTTTAAAACTTGTTTAGAAAACTTCTATCTAAAAGCTTGTCTCTTTAAAAGTGCAGGAATAATCCCATATATATAGCGATACAATCAGCAATTACCTATCTCCTAATGGAATAAGGAAACCTTCTTCTACTTGGAAAGAGAATTAATTAAGCACATGGAGTCTCTTCAAATTTGGTAACTCCCAACTTCTCTCTTTAATTCCTTCTTGGATTGGTAATTGCCCAAAACTTCATTGCTTTTCCTTTAAGCTTCTCCGCATATTCCAGTAAACCTGCGCACGGTTGCCCACTTAATCAATTTAATTCCGATCCAATTCCAATCCAATTCAAACCAATTCGATAATTGGACTCCAATTGGATTCCGCCCATTCACAATTAATTGGAATCCAATTGCAATCCAGTTAATAATTGGATTGGAATTAAATTTGGCCCACTTGGATTTAATTGGAATCCAATTATTAATTGGATTCAACTTCATTCATCCGATTTCCCCTTGCGATTTGTCTGGAAATTTGCTCCGGCCTCATGGGCTTTTCTTCCTTCTTGGCCCACAAGTTTTGTGGGCTTCTTTATCCTTCAAAATTCCTCTTTTTTTACTTCTCTTCTGCAATTGGGCTTGATCTCTAAAACTGCAAATAAACATTAAAACCTTGGGCAAAAGTCCGTGAGAACTGTCATAACAAGTGCTAAAATAATATACCTAAAAGGTGCAAATCAACATGCAAGTGAGGAGTGGGCAACCTCTTACTTTAATAGAGCAATCAATGTTATAGTCACACTCTAACTACATATATAGTTGGATTAAGCCTTTATTAAAATATTGAGTAAATCCTTCATATTTTCAAAACGTGAGTACGTGAAAAATTGACTTGGGCAATTCTCGGTCAACAGTCAACTCCAACAATATGAGCGTTCTAATTTATGTCAACTATGTTTGGTTTTGAGGTTTGATTTTACGTTTGACTTTTGGGTTTGACTTCACGGTCAACTAGGGTTGACTTTGACTTTTTGCTATATTGCTACCTACCAATCCTGAGATTGAGAAAACTTGCAAAAGGTTAAAGAAAGAAGCTCAGAAACGACGCCAGGACACTATTGACAGTGCTCTGCCTGCCCAAGAAGATAGTGGTTCCAAACCAATATCCAAAGTTGAAACTAAGTCTGCTATATATTTTGAGATGGGAGACAGAGCAGAAGAACACAACAGAGAAGAAGAACATGACAGAGAAGAAGAACATGACAGAGAAGAAGGAAGGGATGAAAGGAACCTTGCTTCTCCGAGGGAGCCCACTCTGAAGGAACTAAGCAGCCACGATACTGAGGATGAGCCTTCAGCAATTGTAATGCCTGATATCATGGGCCACTTCCAACTGAAATCTAGTTGGTTGAGTATGCTGCCAAGGTACCGTGGTAGGCCAGGAGAGGACCCCCACAGCTTTTTGAGTGAGTACATCAGGGGGTGCAATAAGTTACCAGCAGGAGCCACTGTGGAGCAGCTCCGACTCATGGTATTCCCTTTTGTCCTGACAGGCAAAGCCAACATGTGGTTCTCTTCCCTAGATCCAAACTCCATCACTACATGGGGGGAGATAAAGGAGGCTTTCCTTAAAAATTACTTCCCAGCCACGAAGACTAATGCAGTGAAGAAGGAGATAAGTGGGATCCGACAAGATTATGATGAGTCCCTCCTCACCTATTGGCTCAGATTTAAGCGATTGTGCGACAGTTGCCCAAACCATAGGTACTCGGATGGTGAGTTGCTGCAGTTCTTCTACCACGGAATAACGGAAGCCGAGAGGATGCATATGGATTCTGCCAGTGGTGGTGCATTTCTGAATAATATTACCACATCTGCTCATAAAATAATAAAGGAGACACTGGAAGCACGTAATGACTTTGCTGAACCCAACATCCGTCTGGCCAAGCGGACCGCTAAAGTGCGCATTATTGATGACGGGGACATCATGAGCAGGATAACATAACGCAGAACAACTCCCAGCTGGTGGCCGAAATGAGAAAGATGACTGAGATGATGACTAAAGTGGTAGCTGGGACGAATAAGGTGCAAACAGAGAAAGTTTGTGGAATCTACGAAAATATGGGACATCTTACCCATAAGTGTAACCTTGCACCCATCGACCCAATAGCCCAAGCAAATGTTGCTGGGAACTGGAATGGTCCACATCAGAGAAGGGACCCTTATTCCAAAACATACAATCAAGGGTGGAAAGATCATCCTAGTTTTAGATGGACTGAACCAGGCAGCCAGGATCAAAGTCAGCAAGCCCAGTATCATTGTCACCAGAACCAGTACCAGAATCAGCATCAGAATCAGGCATACCGACCACCTCAGCAGAGAGGGTTCCAGCAGGGCCATAATTTGCACCAACCACAACGAAATGGTAAAGATTATGGTGATGTGATCAGTACCATACTCGACCAGCAGAAGGAACAGAAGGCTAGTATCGACAGCCTAGCCAGCATGATATCCCAGTTGTGAGCTTCCATGCAAGAGTTGAGGGGTAAGTAAGGCAAACTGCCTTCACTTGTTCAGGTACCACCAGGGACAATAAGTGCAATATCTATAAGAAGTAGGATGGTGTTAGAACCCATGGCAAGGAAATCAGCAACAACTATGGTCGAACTGCCCAAGCAGACTACCGCATCAATGTTTAGACAATATGAGATTGAAGAAAAACCCATGCCCAGGTTGAGTCTTAAAGGGGGTAATCCCTATGGTCCACCTTCATTCCCAAACAGCCTAATTAGCATGAAGCAAGTGAAGGTGAAACCGGAACAAGACGAAGGAAACACCAGCAGAACTGCAAGTGAGATAACCTTAAGAAATGGGAAAGTGCTAGAACCAGTAGTCAAGAAATCATCAGCTACTATGGTCGATCAGCCCAAGCAGACCTTCAACTCTAAACATAGAGGAGAAGAGACTGTGCCTGAAGACAATGAGTTTGCAAAGAGGACACCAGCCAGATTGAGCCTTAAAGGGGGTAAGCCGTACAGTGAACCTCCTTTTCCAAACAGCTTGATTGGCAAGAAGCAGAAGCCGAAAGAGGATCCGAGTGAGTATTTGGCTATTTTTGAAAAGATGGAGGTCAACATACCCTTCCTGAAAGCCATCAAGATTCCATCCATTGGAAAATTTCTGAAGGAATTTATGGCTGGCAAACCAAGAGGAGTATGAAAGATCATCATGGGCGAGAATATGTCTGCAGTCATTTAGAAGAAGTTGCCACCAAAGTGCAAGGACCCAGGTATGTTTTCTTTACCTTGCATAATAGGTAACAAAAAAATTGAGCATGCTATGTGCGATTTAGGTGCTGCTATTAATTTAATGCCTCTTTCAGTATACAAAACTTTAAAGGTGTTGAATTGATAAATACTGAAGTGGTTATACAGTTGGCTGATAGATCTTGTGTGTATCCTAAAGGTCTGTTAGAGAATGTATTGGTTAAAGTGCACTCGTTTGTTTATCCTACTGATTTTTATGTTGTGGAAATGAGTAGTAACCCCTCCCAGGAATCAGCCGGAGTTTTGTTAGGTCGTCCTTTCCTAAAGACTACTAGATCTCTTATTGATGTGTATAATGGGATGATTTGTTTGGACTATTGTGGTGAAAAGGTTACTTTTAGTATGGATGACACCATGAAAAGTCCAATGGTTGTTCAAAATGTGTTTAGTGTTGATATAACTGACCCTTTTGTCCAAGAACCTCTTGAAAATTTTTTTTTGCAGGATAAGCTAAAGGCAGTCGCCTATATAGAGCCAAACCTCAGTCTGCCCAAGCAGAACCCCGCAAGAAAAATTAGCCCATTGTTAGTTCAAGCTTCACAGCTTGAATTAAAACAATCTCCAAGTTCTGATAAGAAGCATGACCAGAGATATGAAGAATGTATGAAAGCCAATGTGCGAAAAAGAGGTAAGAAAATAGCATGGCTTGAAACATCTATACAATTTGATACTGGTCAATAGTTCTACCAAGGCAAAGGAGGAGTGCTGGCAACTTCCAATATCAAGGATTTACCTGGTGAGATGAATAGGAAAAAGTGGTATGAGCCACCGGACGAGGGTTCTATTTACCCAAACGGAGCAGTGGAAGCAATTCCATTGTGGTGTTGTCCCTATCATTGAAAGAGATATACTGAGTCTGGCCAAAGACTATAAAGAAAGGCGCTAGTGGGAGGCAACCCAATTTTTATCACTTTCAGTTTTACCTTTTTTCCCAAAAAAAAAAAAAAAAGGAAAAAGGGTGATGTAGTATAGTAGTCCATAACTTTGGACTAATGTTTCAGTTTTCTGCATGCAGGTACGAAATTAAGCAAAGAGTTGCAAGAGGTTCGCCTGGAGCTAACAGAGCATCACAATGCTGTCATGCAGCACATGGATGCACAGTCTGGAGCTGTATTTGCACACCTTACTGAGATTTGGGATCGTCTGATGACCCTAAGTTAGTTTGCTACTCCTTTTATGTAGAGTCTTGTATATATGTGTTGAGTGTTCTGGAGTCTCGTGTTAGTTTTCATGTTGTGAACTATAATTTTGCATGGCTTTTGTGTAATCCTTACTTTAATCTGATTGCATGCTTGAGGGCAAGCATGATTTTAAGTGTGAGGGTATTGTGACCCCTTTGGTCTCTTTCTTATTCTATCTATCTCTTTTCTTTTGTGTCTTATTTTGTTTTGTTTTCTCTTTGTGAGTCATGCACTTGTCAATTGTTTTTTTTTTTTTTTTCCTTATGAGTCCAGTTATTGTTATGCCTAAGATAAACTCTAATTTGAAAAAGCACCATAGAAGAAAAATAGATCATGATATATGCAGGCTAAATGGTTGTGGTATTGGTTTGAACTTGTTGATTAGGCATGGTTTAGCTAAAAGATTTCTTTTTCTCAGCCTACTAAAATATTTTCTAAGCCTGCATGGATGTTGTGAGGTGGGAGCTCTCTTGTTTGCCTATTTTGACTGTCAAGATGGTTCTTGCATGTTGTATGACTGGATGACGAGGGATCTGTCTAGGGTAACTCTTTTGGCTTGAATTCTTAAACCTACCGATACAGTTATCCCTTAGTAAGCCAATTGTAGCCTTGACCATTCCAAAAAAGTCACTATATATATATAGCCAAGGCCTATGTTATAACTGTTTTTTTTTTTCCCAGTGTGCATAATGATTATGATAAGTTGTTCTTGCTGCCCTACATTGTTATTGAAGAAGGTATCAATTGTGAAGTTGCTCACCTAAGAGGAGGATCTACGGTGGTTAAGTAAAGAAAGACCACAATTTCTGGTTATAATTTGATTGATATGGAGCTTGTCTATGTGTTGAAGGTTAAAAATTAGGCAGAGCATACATCTTGTTAGGTAGATGATCTGATGATGTACCTGTAAAGAGCAGTAAAATTCTGATTATGTGAGCTCTTTTTTAAATATATGATACTATTTTGTAATGTAAAGAAAGAGGGCAAGTGCAGCTCCAACTCAGAAGAAAATGCATGTGTTCTATCTTCCTTAGCGGATGTTAATGATGCCGTGTTTCTGAAACAGTAAGTTCTCTCTCATGCACACTGGATTGTTTGGATCAATAATGAGCTTAGAACCCAAGAGAGCCCAACCAAATACAGATCCCTAGCCCAATTGCGTCCAAATATTTTTGAGGTTGTTCTTGACAGGGATACATCATCTAACTCAACTGTGGCGAAGGTCAAATGGTCAAGCTTGAGAGATCCGGCTAGACTAGGAGAGTGAGTGTCCCAAATTGTTTCAATATGTGAGATTGTGAGCATCACTACCTATAGAGTGTCTGCAAGGAATTATTTGGTTAAGCTGTGTTTACTTCAACAGGTTATGGTTTGCTGGTTGATTGGGTAGCTTGCATATAACTTAATCGATTTTAATTCTTGTGGTGCAAGTAAGATCAGTTCTATATTCTGGGCAAGCAAAAGTATGAGTTTGAGTCTAATTCTTGTTGAGTCAGTGAGAGTCTCTGGTTAGTTGTGTCGTTTATTTTTTCATTTATTCATTCCTCTTTTCATTCTGTTATTTTACTTGTGTGTTCTCGTATCTATTGAGTCATAAACAACAAAGTAAAGACTTGTTTTAATTCTTCAGTTCACGCTTGAGGACAAGCGTTAGGGCCTGTTCTTTACGATTTCGTTTTGTTTTTAGTTTTAGTTTCAATAGTAAATTTAATACATTATAATCAGTTTTCATCATTTTCAATACAACTTTTTACTATTCAGCTATACCTTTGTATATTTCTAATACATTTTTTACATTATAAAACTATTTTTCAAAAACCAAAGTTTCAAACCCATCAAAAAGAACAGGCCCTAAAGGTTAATTGACACCATATTTTCACTTATATCCTTACTTTAAAAGTAATGGTTAATTGTGACAACACATTATTATATTAGTAACGGTATATAATATAAACAAATTTAAAGCCAACTCTCTTAATGGGATAATAAATTTTTTTGAAGGTGGATTCTTTGAGTAGGACAAAAGGGAGTAATACTCTTTTTTCATTTCCAATACATTTTTTTACTATTTAATTACAGTTTTTTACATTAATTATTTTTTGAATCTAAAAACATGTTTTTAAAATTTAGAAACGAACAAGGCTGGTAAATTTCAATGAGGCCCCTCTCTCTAGGACATTCTTCGAAAATTTTCAGAGAGTTGGTTTTCATGACCCCTTCAACTTTGTCTTACTTGACCACCAGCACATGCTTACCTGAGTCATAGGAGGATGATTACAGGGCTGGTCCTAAATATTTGGAGGCTCAGGGCAAAATGCTAAACCAAACCCCAAATAAAATTATAATATAAAATTTTGTTGTGTCCTTCAGCTAGAAAAATAGAAGAAAAAAACTTCATTCTTGCAAGAACTACATTCAAACTACTTCCTTAAACAAAATTTATAGTTAAAAATTACAACTATATTATGATGCATTAATAGTGGGCTCCTTAAAAAAATTACAGTATGGAATCTCATAAATTTCATTACAAAAAAAATATAATTACTTAATTTTTATAATATGGAGTTTGACTTGGAAAAACAAAGGCAGATTCATGCATAGATCTAATTCAAACAATTACGAGCACAAATTAATGTTTATTAATATAATGGGCCCTCAAATAAAATTATAATTGTGAGAGTAATTTTAATTTTAAAAAAATAAAATTTTATAATGTGGGCCGAGTTAAATAATAAAAATAAAGAGCAATCCTTGCATGAGCCTCGTTCAAATAAAAATATATGTGTATCTTGATTTAAATTTTTATGAGAAAAAAATAATATTACATAACACTGTATTAATATAAAATTGGGCCCCAAATGGTTGCCCTAGCCTGCACGGGTCGGTCCTGGATGATTATATTAACGATGTTGGATGAAAGGGGTGATCAAATTACCTGTGGGTTCGAACAGGAACAGAACCGAATTGACCTAGACCGGTAGGTCCGGTTCTCCCTCCAGGGTCGGTTGCCCGCGAGTAACCGGTCCAAGTTGGGGGGTTTTCTTTTTCTCTAAGAGATGGCCATGGTCAGGCGATTTTCGACCGAAATCATGGGCCCGCAGTTCCCAAACTTGACCGTAACCACCATTTCTAACTTTAAAACTTCAACAAAAATTATAATGCCCATTAGTTTATATATATATATATATGTAGTATAAATAATTTGATATATAAATAAACATATAATATAATAAAGCTAATAATATAATATAACAAAACCAAAAGAAAGTGGAGTGGCTAATTAGCTTATCTTAAACCTTATTATTAAATTTAGGTTTCGTGTTCGAATCTCATCTAGAGCAATAAACATTATAGCTTTTGAAGGCTTTCGAAGCTTTTCATTTGGGAAAGAGTAGCTATGCCCAAAAAAAAAAAAAAAAAAAAACCAGTGTTCCAAACTCGATAAGACCCGGAACCAACAGGTTAGGTTGGGTATTGGATTTGCTCAACCCTAGATGAAAGCATCGTGGAATGTTAATCACTACACGGTGTGTGTTCTTACATAAATGGATCCCTTTTTTCTCTAATGATTATGAACTAGCAGTTGCCCCAGTTTGCAATCTTCAATTATGGTAATGCTAAACGCAGGGAAGGAGAGATAATACTTTGCATTTATACCAAAATTACCCCCACCACTAATAAGTCAAACCATCCCCGCCAGCCCATTATTTCCCTGTGTTTGCACCATTTTTAATTTTTTTTTAAGAACACCCTGCGTTTCCACCATGTCTTCCATATGCTCAACCATTACCCTGCGTTTCCACCACCTCTTCCAACTGCTCTCCGGAAATCATTCGATCACCGCCGACCTTGCCGGAGCTAATTTAAAACCCGTAACTTTCATTTTTTTTTTAATACAAAACGCCTGCCTTCTCGTTTAAAAATAAAAATAAAAAGCCTGCCTTCTCATCGGATTTGGGTGGCTGATCGTTTTCGCCACCCAAATCGGGTGAGAAGCAGCCAGACCTAGCTGTTGGCTGCAAAAAATGCTCCTGCAACTGAAATGAAACACAGCGTGGGTTTCATTTCAGCTTCATTGCTGCTGGAAAAAATGGGATTCAGTCAACCTCATTTTTGCAATGCTTTTATTTTATTTTTTTAATTTTAGTATTGAAATCCCAATTAATCAATAGCAACCTAAGATGAACCTAAGAGTGGGAGGGGGTGAATTAGGTTCTTGATCCTTTAAAAATATTTCTTCTACAAAAAAGAACTTTGAAAAACCTTTTCCAAAGACAAGTATAAAAACTAATTTTACCAAGTGAGGTGTGTGATTAGTGATTTGCAAAACATGAAAGCAAATAAACAAATAAAGCAAGAACACACCAAATTGATAGTGGTTCGGATTCCCCTTGAATCCAACTCCACTCCCCAAGTTCTACAACTCGATATTTCTAGTCCTCTAGGAAACACTTAAAGGAGTGTTTCAATCCCTTACACTTGCTTAACTCTTTCTCAAGACATTAAGACTTTCCCCTTGATTAATCTAGCTCTAAATTAAGACTCCTTTGCCTAAGACTAGCAATGGATCTTTTGCCGTGTCCTTCCTTAAAGATTTTAAGTCTTACTCAAGACTACCATTGCTTAGCAATTAGGACTTTTGCTTAATCTAGCTCTAGATTAAGACTTTGACAAATGCCTAACTTAGCTCTAAGCTAGGACCTTTACCCTTTGCCTAATCCAAACTCTTAGATAGGACTTTAATCCAAATTTCCCAACTTAGCTCAAGTTAGGACTAGTACAATTGCCCAAACTCAACCTCTTGAGTTGGGTCTCTCCTTCTCTTCTTACTCCCCCTTTCTTCTTACCGAACTCTTAAACAAGAGTTTAGGACTTTGCCTCACTTATAAGATGCCTACAACACTTACTCAAGTGTTTAGGAATTCCCTCAATGTGTTTACAAAGTAGGAAATTAATGCTATGAAAAATAGCTAACTATTACAATGAAGTTTTTCTATTCTAGCCTAACTTTGAAATAATTTGCTAAAACTTTGAATGATATTTTGGGAGCTTTTTGAACACTTGTAAGTGTTGAAAATCGAATGGGAAGAGGTGTATTTGATGTTCTTCAAGTGGGGGTATTTATAGGAGGAGGGAACCCATTAAATGGTGGAGAAAAGGTGCAAAAACGAGCAAACTCGAGGCTGTTGCGACAAGCCCCGCGACTGTCGCAGGAAGGCCTGTTTCAGTCGTAGGCCTAGCCCTGCACGCAGCACGCACTGTGCGCTGAGCATGCTGCGCTAGGCCTGCACGCGCAGTACCTGTGCGACCTACGTGCGGTGCCTGCCCGGGCGGCGTGCCGTCAGCCTTTGTCGGCCCTTGATTTGACACTTTTTTGTTTCCTTGCCGTTTCTTCGTTTTAACTCCGTTTTCTTTTCCATTTTTTGCGTTGGTTCAACCGTGAACTCTTCTCTTCAGTTTATGACTTAGAAACACCATGGGTCCCACATAAAAATGTGCTTAGGATGTGTTTTTCTTCTTTCTTCATTTGCTTGCCGTTTCTTCGTTTTAGCTTATTTTTCGTTGCCCTTTTTTTGCGTCGGTTCTTCCGTAAACATTTCTCTACATTTTCTTACTTAGAAGAACCATTAAATTAATTCATATTTGTTAACTTCATCAATCTGGTCTAACAAGTATTTAGGTTAGGGAGCCTAACCCTATTTTCGGGGGTTACCACTGTTTTAGCTCCTACACCAATTCAATCCTAACCCCAAAAATAGGTATTTTGGTTAGGGAGCCTAACCCCATTTTCAGGGGTTAGGATTGTTTAGGAGCCTAAACCCATTCAGTCCTAACCCCCAAAAATGGGTATTTAGGTTAGGGAGCCTTACCTCATTTTCAGGGGTTAGGATTGTTTGGGCGCCTAAACTCATTCATTCAATCCTAACCCCCAAAAATGGGCTAGGAGTAAAGTTAATGGGGTTCTTATGGCCTTTGGTGAGGCCGCCTGAAAAATAGGATTGCGTCCCGTTTTTCAGGCACCCCAGCAAGGGGGTTTCATTGAGCTGGCTGCATCTAAGCCGCCAGATAAGGATCTCAACAATGGTGCAGCAACTTCAGCTGCACCAGCGAGTGATTAGATGTTTTTTATTATTAAAAAAAATTAAAAATTAAGACTTACCGTCGCTGTCAACTGTCCGCGGTGAGGGGTGACGGTCCCGGCGGCGGCAAGATTTTCCCTACAGTGGTGGGTTAGGCTTGAAAATGAAGGAAATGGGAAATGGTGGGGCTGGTGTTATATTGTAGGGGTAAGGGCAATTTTAGTAAAAATGCAAAATACTATCTCTCACTCCCTGCGTTTAGCATTTTCCTTTCTTGTGTTTAGTATCCCCCTTCAATTATTAACACATTTAGTAGGCCACTTATGGGGTTGTTTAGTTTTCTCTTTTGGAGTTGTTTGGATATTTTTAGTAGTAAATATTTATAGATCTAAGGTGTTTATTGAAGAAAGTTGTAGAAAAAGTAAAAAATAAATATGTGTTTTGTCTTTGCTATCAGATCTACTTCATATCTACTCGAGAAGAAGCGGAATGTGAAAAAACAAAAAACAAAAAAAAAAAGGAAGAAAAGGAAAAAAACAGTGGAAAGTAGAGTTACACTAGTTGAGGGACGAATTTCATAGCCCTGCGGAAAATCCATTTTAAAAAAAGAGTGCTAGATCTAGTACCCAAGGTATCATGTTGCTGCAAAGGTGAGTTGGCTTGCGGGGCTTAGTCGCTCTAGTTTTCCCTACCTTAGAGTATAGTGGCTTGATGTACTTTTTCAATTCTCATCATTTGCATTTGCATCTCTTGTAAAACCAATGTCAGGTTCATTATGTCTCCCATGGTCCTCTTTTACATGCGGTATTTAAGCCACCAAATTAATAAAGGGCTCCCAAACCCCCAGACACTTAATCGGCTGTTACAAAAAAAAAAAAAATTGCATATAAAATTCAACGTGATTAAAAATTCATAGTAGACCAGCTTTCCACATCTTTCAAGAAAACACTAAGCCCTGTTTAGAAACGTGATACAAATCATGATTTGGATCTCATTTTCATGTTATAATAATTTTTCATCATTTTCAATACACTTTTTTGCATTCCCAATGCAATTTTAATATTTTAAAATGAAAATGAGATCCAAATCATAATTTTGATAACATTTCCAAATAGGGGGCCTAATATAATTAGGCTAGTGTTATTGCCAAAACTCTTTTTAGCATCAGAGCAAAATACAAGCTTTTTTACCAAAGTACCCTTTTTAACTTTTGTTTTTATTTTTCTTCCGATTCTTATCCCTTAATCCATTCAAAAGTTGTCCCTATCAACTCAATTTCATTTTTCTTGTATCTCCATGTTCTTCTCTCTCTCTTGCATCCGATCAACGTCCCAAATCTTCTTCTCACCGAAAGTGTGACTTTCTTTGTGCTGAAAATTTTCTCATCAATTTTAAGTTAATTAAGGTGGGTTTAGATTTTTTTGGATTTTTTTTATGCTAGCTTTTCAGGATTATTAGTCTGCATTGTAAAATCCATAGCAAAATGAAGAAAAAATGGGTCCTTCCATCTTCTGATCCAGATCCTTCTTCGTTCTCTGGAGGCGATGCGTTTTTCAGTTCAACAATGGTGGGTTAACTCTTTAATCACCTAATAGTGGGGTGGTTGGCTTTTCTTTCATCTATTCTGCAGCAGATAAGATTTTTTCCTTCTTTCTCCTCATTCTTTTCTAAGGATGCCGTTGAAGGGAAACATTAAAAAGAGTCATCTTCGTCTACTTACCTACCGGCTGATTCATCTTCTTCCTCTTGCACTTCAAATTGAGAGTTAAAAAATTAAAATTGAAGGAATAAAACAGAGTATCAAGAGACTTCCCAATTCATATCAATTGTTTGAGGGTGGAGAGATGCAGAAATTCCAGCAGATGGATTTGGGGGTCCGGGAACCACCATCATAGACGATGATGAATAGTCTATTCTCTTTTTCTTCCAAAATAGATCATTAATAGTAACGGACACAGCATATGAGAAAACCTAGCTTTTAATGTTTCGAAGGATGCTTTTCATCTTATGTGGTTATGGTTTCCGTAGTTCTTTGTCTTTTTTTTTTTTTTTGTCCAGAATACTACAACAATGTTAGCTGTTGAATGTGATAAAAAAAAAAAGGGAGTTACAATAATGTGGGGGAAAGAGTTTTCAAATAATATGAAAAAGTAAATGGATTTAAGAGGTTGAAGAGAGATAACAGCGGAAAAAAACGAGGAAAAAAAGAAAGAAAGAAAGAAGAAACAAGAGGGAGGAATGGACTCCACACTATATAAGGGTAATTTGGAGATCGATAAAATAATTGTTTTCGTCTGAATGCTATAAAGAACTCTGCTAATAACACTATCCATATAATTAATATGTCACGGTACTATGTCATATATTAAAAATTCATAACAGACCAACTACTCATGTTGAAGGGAAGACAGATGAATTTAAAATTGCATCTTAATTTGCGTTTTATTCGATCATTGACTTTTGAGATGAGCAGTCAATGTCCATCGTCGATCAGCTTCTTTATAAAACATTATTTTCTCGCCGAACTATACTTGATTCCCATGCATTACATATTATAGTTGGCAGTATTCATTGCTGTAATTTTATTTTGCATATATTCACGCTCGAGGAAATTATTTTTAAAAAATTAGTCAATGCTAGCTCCTGTAACTTAATTGACAGGTAACATCTTTTTTAGTTTTCCATTTTGAAAAATGTTTCAATTTAATTAAGGTGAAAAACTATAGTCGCCATTAAATTTGGCATATACCATTGAGTATGCAATTTCATCATTAATTTATATCACACCAAAATTAATGGTTGAATGGTTTCTTTTGAAAGAAATATAGTCTTGGCCTATATTAAAACTTATTTTGAAGAGAAATAAACTTACTGTTTGAAGGTCAATCATTCAGAAGACTGATCAAAGAAAATGGCAACATGGTTTTTCTTATTCTTAATCCTTCCTTTTTCTCTTTTTTTTTTATTGCAGAAAAATAAAAATAAAAATAAAAAGGAAATCAAACACAATGGTTTACATTTTGTGGCATATTTTGTTTAGTTTTCTATAGGCTGCTTCTGAAGTAAGTGTTCGCTGGCTCATGCTTTTTAAGCCCTATAATGCAGTTCTCTGCTTGGT
>VMRK01000348.1:0-40092 GCA_016801395.1 Leptodermis oblonga
ATCTCATTCCTTTGCCGCCCAAAAACAGTCAATCCAGACGGTGCGAAGAAAGCTGAAGCAGTGCAACGCATTGCATGCAAAAGTTCGAGCTAATCTGGAGAAGACTTATGCCAAAGCCGCCGCCAATGCAAACCAACGGCGCAAGGCTGTGAATTTCGAACCAGGTGACTGGGTTTGGGTTCACATGAGGAAGGACGATTCCCTGCAGCGAGAAGGACCAAACTCCATCCAAGGGGCGATGGACCTTTTCAGATCGTTTCCAAGATTGGGCCTAACGCCTACAAGCTCGATTTACCAGGTGAGTATGGTGTTAGCTCTTCCTTTAATGTTGCTGACTTGTCTCCTTTTGTTGATGAACAGGTTGCTGATTTGAGGACAAATCCTTTTCAACGGGAGGGGATGATGAGGGCATCCAAAGTCAACAACATGCAACAAGTCAAACTACAAGTGATTCCGGAGAAGCTGAGGAGGAGGTTCGAGTTCTACATCGAGGCCCGACAATGCTTCAGGATCCAAGCCCATATCAGAGGGATCCACTTGTAGACATCACTGGGCCCATGACCAGAAGCAGAGCGAAGAAGGTGCGAGAAGCTCTCAACAACCTTGTTCAAGCTTGCCATCAAGATGCCCAGCTGATTGTAGAAGCCCACGCCTTGGAGCAAATGGAGGAAATGTGCAATTTGCAACTCTTCTAACTATCTTGGAAGGAGAGGCGCAAATCATCACATTTTAATCAAGAAGAAGGCTGTTTCTTGAAGTCTTGAAGAAGCCGGGAGGTTCTTGGACTTAAAGAAACCAAATAATAAAATTCCCTACAATTGGGCCGACCCAAAAACTCATGGACCAGCCCACAAGTTTTCGGCCAGCCAAGTGGAGACATGAAGCCGCACGGCCCAATCCAAGGAGAGAAGCCCACACGGCCAACCCAAGGAAAAGCCACACGGTTTAGGGTTTTAGGGAATTAGTTTTTCAGAATTTTAATTAAGTCTTTTTTTAGTCTTTAGTTAATTTCCAAAAAGGGTTTCCTTATTCTTTTTGGGAGTAGGATTATCATTCTTTTCCTACTTGTTTTCTAATTAGCTTTCCTTCTTGATTTAGGAGTTGTAATTTTCGAAATTACCTTTTCTTTTTCTTACCATTCTCCTACCTCTTTCAGGAGTTGGTATTGTAAAGGAAATTAACCTCTTGGTTAATTTCCAATTCTTTTCCTTCTTTTTCTACTGATTTTCGGCCATCCTTACTCCTATTAAAGGGGCCGAAACTTCAATAAAATTTAGAGTATTTCAGATCATAAACTTAGTGTTTGAGATACCTCCTTTTATTGCTTTATGTATTTGCATGTTGTAGTTTACATAATTGCATGAAACTTAGCCTTTTAGGTTCTTGCTCAACCTAATTGTTCGCATGTTTCACACCTCTTTTCTTGCACTTGGTTCGAATTCTTAAACAAACTGGTCAGGATAGTTATCCCTTGTTTTATCAATTTGAACTAAGTTAAAGGTTTTTTAGAGCTTGTCACTTAATCACAAGGTCCTTGGCAACATTATCCGCATGTGTACAACCGTCCACATCAATCCAAGTCCATATCAAAGGGATCCACTTGTAGATATCATTGGGCCAATGACCAGAAGCAGAGCAGAGAAGGTTCAAGAGACTCTCAACAACCTTGTACAAGCTTGCCAACAGGATGCTCAATTGATAGTAGAAGCCAACGCCTTGGAGAACAAAGCCGGAAAGGTTCAAATTGCAACTCTCCTTACAATTCTTGAAGAAGAGGCGCAATTCCCATTCCACAATGAAGAGAAGGCTGTTTCTTGAAGTTCTTGAAGACGCCGGAAGGTTCTTGGACTTTAAAGAGACATTTCTTGAAGTTCTTGATTTTCTTGAAAATCTTGAATTTCATATTTTGCAGAATCTTGAAGAATCTTGAAAATCTTGATTCCGAAATGATTCCGGGAGGTTCCAGAAGATTCCGGAAGCTCCCTACACCATTCCATCATGCGCCATCACCAATTGGGCCGACCCAATCCATGGAGTCCATTCCACATCATCCATTCGGCCAGCCCACCAAAGACCCACACGCAAGGCCTAGTCCATTAGGGTTGCGAAATTAAGGGTTAGGGCTTGGGGGAAAATAAGGGTTTGTTCATGTTCCCTATTTTGCCCTTAGTTTATTAGTTTCCAAAAAGGATCCCTTCTTGATCTCCTTTTTGGAGTAGGATTTTTATTCCTTTTCCTGCTTGTTTTGAACTTGTAATTTTTGGCTGCCACTAAGCTTAAAGGTGACCGAATTTTCCTTTTCTTTTACCATTACCCACTTCGTTCAGGTTTTGGTATTGTAAAGGAAATCAATCTCTAAATTGGTTTCCAATTCTAATTCTTTTCCTACTTCTTTTAGGTAGAATTTTCGGCTGCTCTTTGCCTTATAAATAGGCAGCCTAAACTCCATAATAAATTAAGTATTCAGATCTTAAAACTATTAGTTTGAGTACTCTCCCTTTATTGCTTTATGTATTTTGCATGTTGTAATTTATATATTGCATGAAACTTAGCTTAATTAGGTTAATTGCAACACTAGTGTTTGAGAGACACTTTAGTGTTGCTGTTTTTGCGTCTAAATTGCTGGGTTTTTGCAACTGTTTTTCTACTCCTCTTGTGATGATTTTGTTTAAAGTTGGTGAGTTTTGCGACTGATGTTAAGCAGCTCACCTTATCTGCACATTGTGATTTGCATGCACTAGTTTCGGATGCCTTGTTTTGAGTTCTTGAAAATATATTGAATTCTTGATTTTGTGTCCTTGTGCTTCTGAAATTATCTCTAGGAATTGGTTAGTGAGTCAAAATTAAACTTTGCTAACTCTGGGGCTTTTTCTTAAAAATCGCAAATTGGTCTTTTTTGTGGCACCTATTGAGTAAGGATTGTTTTCTCTACGGCTTGAGGTGTACTTGAAAAGTTGATAGTGTTCGATTACCGACACTACTCCCCACAGCACTACCCTTCAGCCAAAGAGAACTCTGTCCTTCATTGGGAATCTTTTTTTTTTTCAGTGTACTTGCAAAGTTGATAGTTTCGATTACCGACGCTACTCCCCACAGCACTACACTGGAATCCTGAGAAATTTTTTCCGCCACTTGGGGGTTTTTAAAATTCGTAATTGGGTTATCTGCATATTGAAAGAATTGATAATTTGCTGGGATTGGTTTCTTTGATTACCTATTGGGTTGGTGATCTCTTCTTTGGTTAGTTTTAGGACTTTCTTAAAGTTGTTTAACTCTGCTTATTTCTTGATTCTGTTCAATTCTTGAACTGCCCTGCTTTCAACTGCTAGTTGTATCTTTTCAAGCTACCTGAACGTTTACTCTTGAATTATAGTTTGGATTTTGTCATCGTGCACACCCATCTTTTCTGAACTTTGAGGGCTTCACCCCGAAATTTCCTTGTTGTGTACCTCTTATCTGAACTATATTACAAATATCGTTTGCGAAAAGATTTTCAACATCAAAATAGAACCAAGTCTCTATTTTTCGAAAATTTGTGCTTTTTCCTTAAGTATCATTGCTGTGTGTGAATTACTATTTGCCTTATACATTTGTCAATACCGGGAGGTAGAGTGGAAAAAGGCATGAGTGAACATACTATAAGGGCGCCACCCTAGAGTGAAACACTGGTTTGTGTTTAGCTGTTAGGTGGGATACACTTGGGGGACAAGGGGGTAAGGTTACTACTCATTTTTCCTTGTTCTTAGCAGACATATTTTTGCCTATAACCGATGTCAGGAGGTGCTTCTGCCCCTTTGGGAAGTGAGCAAATACTGGCTGCGATAGCGCAACTCTCTGCGCGATTTGCTATCCTCACGGAGGAGGTTGCTGACTTGCGGGCCGAGCGGGAACAACGGCGTACGGAGTCAAAGAAGGACGCCCCTGCCCATGACAACAATGCCGCTGCCAAGCCTTTCGAGAGTCTCAGTCGATGCAAAACGACTGTTCCACCCTTCGCCGGCGGTACGAATCAGGAGGATTACCTAGACTGGGAGATGAAGATGGAGCGCATCTTCAAGCTTCATGCGATCCCAGAACACAAGAAGGTCCCACTCGCGGTGGTACATTTCACGGACTATGCCCTAGTCTGGTGGAATCAAGAGATGGACCAGCGAAGGAATACGCGTCCCATGCGGGCCCGTGCTCCGCCTTTAACTTGGTATGACTTGACGACGTCCATGCGTAGAACTTTTATTCCTGATTATTATTTTAGAGAATTGTATAGGAAATTACATACTCTTGTACAAGGATCTTTATCTGTAGACGCGAGGCTGCTTCAATGGCTTGTTTTCTTAATGGCCTAAACAGGGGTATAGCTTTAGCCGTTGAACTTCAGAACACAACAACCTTGACGGACATGTTACACAAAGCTCGGGTCATGGAGGAATACCTGAAGACAGTTCCACCCGTCCGGACGCCTAGCAGCGCCCCACCGGCTTGGAGAAAGAATCCGGTTTACTCGCCCCCAGCTAAGAAGCCGTTTATGTCAGAACGGAAGGCTATAGTCCCCGTCACCACCCGTCTTCATCCCAATCCAGAACGCCATCAACACCTCGGCAATCCATTAGCAATGTCACTTACCACAAATGCTCAGGCCGTGGCCACTACATGCGCGATTGTCCTAACATCCGGAAGGTCTTATTGGGGCAAGATGGTGAGTACATTTCTGAAGAGGATGAAGAAGATCAAACTGTTGACCCCTTGTTGGAGTTAACTGACAGCACTACGACTGCACCGGTGGAGCAATTTGAGTTCATAGAAGAAGATCCTAATCAGAACTTGGTTACTCGCACCTTGACTACAGCTGCTGTCCAGGATACGTCCCAACGGACAAACATCTTCCACGCCAGGACTAAGGTCAATGGGAAGTTGTGTGTTCTGATCATTGATGGAGGGAGTTGAACAAATGTGGCCAGCAAATATATGGTCGAAAAGCTGAAGCTCCCCATACTCAGTCATCCACGTCCTTATCGGCTCCAATGGCTCGACAGCTCAGATGGCTACAGAGTCACCAAGCAGGTAAGCGTACCATATGCTATCGGGAAGTTCGAATCCACTGTTTTATGTGATGTTCTGCCAATGGAGGCTTGTCACATTCTGCTCGAACGCCCATGGCTCTTTGACCTGAAGGCAACACATGATGGGGTCGCCAACACTTACTCGGTCTGCCAGGAGGGCAAGATCTACACGTTCCTACCTATGCAACCTAATGAAGTGCGTTCAGAAGCAATCCGTATGAAGGACACCCTCGCCAAATGGGAAGCTGGAAAGCACCTCGATAAGGGGAAAGGGAAAAACTTGTACTGGGTAGTAAGGCGAACTCTGATAAGCCTAATCAGGAAGAAGTTAGGAGTAGCTTTTTCGCTACAGTAGGGGAAATAGTACAGGTGTTATGTACCAAAGGTTGTATACTAGTTTTAGTATATAAAGATACTTGTGCTAACCCTGAAGATATCCCTCGGGATATTCCTTTAGAAGTTGATTATTTGTTGCAGGAATACAACGATGTCTTTCCAGGAGAGCTGCCGCAGGGATTGCCGCCTCTGCATGGGATTGAACATCAAATCGACTTCATACCTGGCGCATTTATTCCAAATCAACCTGCCTACAAAGCAAATCCAGAGGAAAAAAAGGAATTGCAGAAGCAGATCGACAAGCTTTTGGCTAACGGTCAGGTAAAGGAATCACTTAGTCATTGTGCTGTACCTGTAATTCTTGTCCCTAAGAAAGATGGTACATGGAGAATGTGTGTTGATTGTAGAGCTGTTAATAAGATAACAATCAAGTATAGGCATCCTATCCCTAGGCTTGATGACATGTTAGAGGACTTGTATTGCTCAACGATTTACACTAAAATAGATCTTACACAGGGCTATCATCAAATTCGCATGAGGGAGGGGGATGAATGGAAAACTGCTTTTAAAACTAAGTTTGGTTTGTATGAGTGGTTAGTAATGCCCTTTGGCCTAACAAATGAACCTAGTACTTTTATGCGATTAATGAATCATGTGCTTAGAAAGTTCATAGGAAAATTTGTTGTGGTTTATTTTGATGATATCTTGATCTATTCCAGAGACATGAAATCGCATGTAGAACATATTCGCTTGGTATTAATTGAATTACGTGCTAATGAATTGTATGCCAATGTGAAGAAATGTACTTTCTGTGTTGAGGAAGTTGTGTTCCTCGGTTTTGTGGTCTCTAAAGCTGGTGTCAAAGTTGACGACGCCAAGGTGAAAGCCATTAGGGAGTGGCCTACACCAACCTCGGCCGCACAGGTAAGGTCTTTCCACGGTTTGGCTGGATTTTACCGACGGTTTGTGAAGGACTTTTCCACCAAAGCAGCACCTCTGAACGATTTGTGCAAAAGGAATGTTCCGTTCATGTGGGGGCAAGCTCAGGAAAACGCCCTTACGATTCTCAAGCATGATCTCACTCATGCACGTGTTTTAGAGAATTGGCATCAGGTATAGGAATTGGCACAGTTTTAATGCAGGAAGGCAAGCCAATCGCCTATTTCAGTGAGAAGTTGAAGGGAGCTACCTTAAATTATCCAACTTACGATAAGGAGCTCAGTGTCGTGGTCCGTGCTTTCGAGACTTGGTCACATTATTTAATGGCCAAGGAATTTGTTGTTCACAGTGATCACGAGTCCCTTAAACACTTAAAGGGACAGAGTAAGTTAAATAGACGTCATGCTAAATGGGTTAATTTTATTGAAACTTTTCCTTACATTATTAAATATAAGAAAGGGAAAGATAATTTGGTTGCTGACGATCTATCTCGCAGGTATGAAATTCTGGCAATTTTAGATCATTCTTTGCTAGGATTTGCATATCTAAAGGATTTGTATGCTTCTGATATTGATTTTGCGACTTTATATAAAGCATGTGAATCTGGTGCATTCTATAAGTACATAGATAGGATGGTTTCTTGTTTAGGGAACATAGGTTATGCATCCCTCGTAGTTCTACTAGAAAATTACTGGTTCATGAAGCTCACAATTGGGGTCTTATGGGTCATTTTGGTGTACATAAGACACTTGATGTGTTACAGGAACATTTTTATTGGCCTCATATGCGAAAAGATGTACAGCATGTTTGCACTCGTTGTATTAATTGTTTAAAAGCTAAATCTACATCTAAGCCTCATGGACTGTACACGCCTTTACCTATTCCTTCTTTACCTTGGACTGACATTTCAATGGATTTTATTCTAGGTCTTCCGAGGATGCAAAGAGGTAATGACTCCTTATTTGTCGTAGTCGATCGCTTTTCTAAGATGGCACACTTTATTCCTTGCAGGAAATCAGATGATGCCAAACATGTTGCGGACTTGTTCTTTCAAGGAATAGTTCGGCTTCATGGTATTCCGTGCACTATTGTTTCTGATCGCGACATCAAATTTTTGAGTTACTTTTGGAAGACTTTGTGGTCACGCCTCGGCACAAGACTACTGTTTTTGACTACAAGTCATCCCCAGACGGATGGTTAGACGGAAGTCACCAACCGCACCGTTGGCAATCTACTTCGGGCCTTAATACAGAGGAATCTCAAGCGTTGGGAGGAAATCTTATCGGTTGCAGAGTTTGCCTACAACCGCACCAAGCACTTCTCAACAGGGTTCTGTTCATTCGAAGTTGCCTACGGCTTCACTCCTTTGACGGTTATGGATCTCATCCCTTTGCCGCTAAAGGAACAGGTTAATCTCGATGGCGCCCAGAAGGCTAAAACCGTCAAACGCCTACATGCCAAGGTTCGGGCCAACCTTGAGAAAAATTACGCCAGAGCCGCCGCCCATGCAAACCAACGGCGGAAGGCTGTGAACTTTGAACCAGGCGACTGGGTTTGGGTTCACATGAGGAAGGAACGATTCTCTGCTGCGAGGAGGACGAAACTCCATCCCCGGGGCGATGGGCCTTTTTAAATCATGTCCAAGATGGGGCCTAATGCTTACAAGCTTGATTTACCAGGTGAGTATGGTGTTAGTTCTTCATTTAATGTTGCTGACTTGTCTCCATTTACTTATGAACAGGATAAAGTTTTGAGGTCAAATCCTTTTCAACCGGGAGGGGATAATGTGGGCATTCTAAGTCCATCGACAAGTCCATAGACAAGTGAGTCCAGAGGAGCTGAGGTGGTTCGGGTTCTACACCGAGGCCTAACAATGCTTCAGGATCCAAGTCCATATCAAAGGGAACCACTTGTAGATATCATTGGGCCAATGACAAGAAGCAGAGCAAAGAAGGTTCAAGAGACTCTCAACAACCTTGTACAAGCTTGCCAACAGGATGCTCAATTGATAGTAGAAGCCAACGCCTTGGAGAACAAAGCCGGAAAGGTTCAAATTGCAACTCTCCTTACAATTCTTGAAGAAGAGGCGCAATTCCCCAATCCACAATGAAGAGAAGGCTGTTTCTTGAAGTTCTTGAAGACGCCGGAAGGTTCTTGGACTTTAAAGAGACATTTCTTGAAGTTCTTGATTTTCTTGAAAATCTTGAATTTCATATTTTGCAGAATCTTGAAGAATCTTGAAAATCTTGAAAATCTTGATTCCGAAATGATTCCGGGAGGTTCCACAAGATTCCGGAAGGTCCCTACACCATTCCATCATGCGCCATCACCAATTGGGCCGACCCAATCCATGGAGTCCATTCCACATCATCCATTTGGCCAGCCCACCAAAGAAGCCCACACGCAAGGCCTAGTCCATTAGGGTTGCGAAATTAAGGGTTAGGGTTTGGGGGAAAATAAGGGTGATGAGGGCATCCCAAGTCCATCGACAAGTCCACAGACAAGTGAGTCCAGAGAAGCTGAGGAGGTTCGAGTTCTACACCGAGGCCCAACAATGCTTCAGGATCCAAGTCCATATCAAAGGGATCCATTTGTAGATATCATTGGGCCAGTGACAAGAAGCAGAGCAAGAAAGGTTCAAGAGACACTCAACAACCTTGTACAAGCTTGCCAACAGGATGCTCAATTGATAGTAGAAGCCAACGCCTTGGAGAACAAAGCCGGAAAGGTTCAAATTGCAACTCTCCTTACAATTCTTGAAGAAGAGGCGTAATTCCCCAATCCACAATGAAGAGAAGGCTGTTTCTTGAAGGTTCTTGGACTTTAAAGAAACATTTCTTGAAGTTCTTGGTTTTTATTGAAAATCTTGAATTTCATATTTTGCAGAATCTTGAAGAATCTTGAAAATCTTGAAAATCTAGATTTCGAAATGATTCCGGGAGGTTCCAGAAGATTCCGGAAGCTCCCTACACCATTCCATCATGCGCCATCACCAATTGGGCCGACCCAATCCATGGAGTCCATTCCACATCATCCATTTGGCCAGCCCACCAAAGAAGCCCACACGCAAGGCCTAGTCCATTAGGGTTGCGAAATTAAGGGTTAGGGTTTGGGGGAAAATAAGGGTGATGGGGGCATCCCAAGTCCATCGACAAGTCCACAGACAAGTGAGTCCAGAAAAGCTGAGGAGGTTCGGGTTCTACACCGAGGCCCAACAATGCTTCAGGATCCAAGTCCATATCAAAGGGATCCACTTGTAGATATCATTGGGCCAGTGACAAGAGGCAGAGCAAGAAAGGTTCAAGAGACACTCAACAACCTTGTACAAGCTTGCCAACAGGATGCTCAATTGATAGTAGAAGCCAACGCCTTGGAGAACAAAGCCGGAAAGGTTCAAATTGCAACTCTCCTTACAATTCTTGAAAAAGAGGCGTAATTCCCCAATCCACAATGAAGAGAAGGCTGTTTCTTGAAGGTTCTTGGACTTTAAAGAAACATTTCTTGAAGTTCTTGGTTTTTATTGAAAATCTTGAATTTCATATTTTGCAGAATCTTGAAGAATCTTGAAAATCTTGAAAATCTTGATTCCGAAATGATTCCGGGAGGTTCCAGAAGATTCCGGAAGCTCCCTACACCATTCCATCATGCGCCATCAACAATTGGGCCGACCCAACTCATGGAGTCCATTCCACCTCATCAAAAGTCGGCCAGCCCAACAAAGAAGCCCACACGGCTAGACCTAGTCCATTAGGGATGGAAATTAAGGGTTAGGGTTTGGGGGAAAATAAGGGTTTGTGCATGTTCCCTATTTTGCCCTTAGTTTATTAGTTTCCAAAAAGGATCCCTTCTTGATCTCCTTTTTGGAGTAGGATTTTTATTCCTTTTCCTTCTTGTTTTTAACTTGTAATTTTTGGCCGCCACTAAACTTAAAGGTGACCGAAATTTCCTTTTCTTTTACCATTACCCACTTCTTTCAAATTTTGGTATTGTACAGGAAATCAATCTCTTGATTGGTTTCCAATTCCAATTCTTTTCCTACTCTTTTAGGTAGAATTTTCGGCTGCTCCTTGCCTTATAAATAGGCAGCCGAAACTCAATAATAAAACAAGTATTCAGATCTTAAAGCTATTAGTTTGAGTACTCTCCCTTTATTGCTTTATGTATTTTGCATGCTTGTAATTTATATATTGCATAAAACTTAGCTTAATTAGGTTAATTTCTCTACCTAATTAAATTCGCATGTTTCAACTCTTTCTTACTTGGTTCGAATTCTTAAGTAAATTAGCTTAGGTTAGTTTATTTTTGTTCTCTGGATTTCGGGTAAGTAAAGAGCCAATACGAGCTACGCCACTTAATCAAACTTTCCGGGCAACTTCATCCGCATGTGTACAACCGTCCACATCAATTGGTATTAGAGCTTAGGTTTGGTTTCGTGCCTGGAGAAGGTTGAAGTAACCCAACCAAATCCTTATCAGGTGTTTTCTTTTCCTTGTTAGTCTTGCTTGTCTTGAAATTCTTGGATTTAGAACGCATCTTCTTGGGGAAATTTTTTTCTTTCAAGCTCTGAATTTCGGTTTTTGGTACTGTTTCCCTATCTTAATCGAAATTCCTTAGAAAAATTAAACCAACTTTTAAAGTACTGAAAAACGCAACTTAGGGTTTTAAAATTACCTTCTTTTTGCGAAAAGCTTGTACTGTTTTTGGGGCTGTTTTTCTTAAATTAAAATCGCAGATCTTTGCTGAAATTTCACTATTAAATTCGGACTTTAGAAATAAATTGGGTTCAGATTTTTGGCTTAGCTAGGGTTTCGATTGTTGGTTGAATTTTTTTAGTCGCCTTTGCTTTGCGACACTAGGGTTTTGAGAGACACTTTAGTGCTGCTGTTTTTGCGTCTAAATTGCTGGGTTTTGCAACTATTTTCTACCCCTCTTGTGCTGATTTTGTATACAGTTGGTGAGTTTTGCGGCTGATGTTAAGCAGTTCACCTTATCTGCGCATTGTGATTTGCATGAACTAGTTTCGGATACCTTGTTTTGAATTCTTGAAAATATATTGAATTCTTGATTTTGTGTCCTTGTGCTACTGAAATTATCTCTGGGAATTGGTTAGTGAGTCAAAATTAAACTTTGCTAACCCTGGGGCTTTTTCTTTCTTAAAATCGCATATTAGTAAATTTTTCGCCACTTAGGGGTTTAAAATTTCGTAATTGGGTTGTCTGCATATTGAAAGAATTAATAATTTGCTGGGATTGGTTTCTTTGATTACCTATTGGGTTGGTGATCTCTTCTTTGGTTAGTTTTAGGACTTTCTTAAAGTTGTTTCAACTCTGCTTATTTTCTTGATTCTATTCAATTCTTGAATTGCCCTACTTTCAACTGCTAGTTGTATCTTTTCAAGCGACCTGAACATTTACTCTTGAATTATAGTTTGGATTTTGTCATCGTGCACACCCATCTTTTCTGAAATTTGAGGGCTTCACCCCGAAATTTCCTTGTTACACACCTCTTATCTGAACTATATTACAACTATCGTTTGCAAAAAGATTTTTCAACATCAAAATAGAACCAAGTATCTATTTTTCAAAACTTTGTGCTTTTTCCTTAAGTATCATTGCTGTGTGTGAATTACTGTTTGCCTTATACATTTGTCAATACCGGGAGGTAGAGTGGAAAAAGGCTTGAGTGAACATACTATAAGGGCGCCACCCTAGAGTGAAACACTGGTTTGTGTGTAGCTGTTAGGTGGGATACACTTGAGGGACAAGGGGGTACGGTTACTACTCATTTTTCCTTGTTCTTAGCAGACATATTTTCGCCTATAACCGATGTCAGGAGGAGGTGCTTCTGCCCCTTTGGGGAGTGAGCAAATACTGGCCGTAATAGCGCAACTCTCTGCGCGATTTGCTACCCTCACGGAGGAGGTTGCTGACTTGCAGGCTGAGCAACAATGACGTACGGAGTCAGAGGAGGACAACCCTAGCAACGACAACAACGCCGCTGCCAAGCCTTTCGAGGGTCTCAGTCAATGCAAAACAACTCTTCCACCCTTCGCCGGCGGTACGAATCCGAAGGATTACCTAGACTGGGAGATGAAAATGGAGCGCATCTTCGAGCTTCATGCGATCCCAGAACACAAGAAGGTCCCACTCACGGTGGTACATTTCACAGACTATGCCCTGGTCTGGTGGAATCAAGAGATGGACTAACAACGGAATACGCGTCCAATGCAGGCCCGTGCTCCGCCTCTAACTTGGTTTGATTTGACTACTTCCATGCGTAGAACTTTTGTTCCTGATTAATATTTTAGAGAATTGTATAGGAAATTACATACTCTTGTACAAGGATCTTTATCTGTAGACGCATATTATAGAAAGTTAGAGATGGCCAAAATTAGGGCAAATGCACAGGAAGTTGAGGCTGCTTCGATGGCTCGTTTTCTTAATGGCCTAAATAGGGGTATAGTTTTAGCCGTTGAACTTCAGAATGCAACAACTCTGACGGACATGTTGCACAAAGCTCGGGTCATGGAGGAGTACCTGAAGACCGTTCCACTCGTCCGGACGCCTACCAGCGCCCCACCGGCTTGGAGAAAGAATTCGGTTTACTCAACACCCGCAAAGAAGCCGTTTACATCAGAAAGGAAGGCTATAATCCCTGCCACCACCCCGTCTTCATCCCAATCCAGAACGCCATCAACACCTCGGCAATCCATTAGCAATGTCACTTACCACAAATGATCAGGCCGTGGCCACTACATGCGCGATTGTCCTAACATCCAGAAGGTCTTATTGGGGCAAGATGGTGAGTACATTTCCGAAGAGGATGAAGAAGATCAAACTGTTGACCCCTTGTCAGAGTTAACTGACAGCACTACGTCTGCACCGGTCGAGCAATTTGAGTTCATCGAAGAAGATCCTAATCAGAACTTGGTTACTCGCACCTTGACTACAGCTGCTATCCAGGATTTGTCTCAACGGACAAACATCTTCCACGCCAGGACTAAGGTCAATGGGAAGTTGTGTGTTCTGATCATTAATGGAGGCAGTTGCACAAATGTGGCCAGCGAATATATGGTCGAAAAGCTGAAGCTCCCCATACTCAATCATCCACGTCCTTATCGTGTCCAATGGCTCGACAGCTCAGATGGCTACAGAGTCACCAAGCAGGTAAGCGTACCATATGCTATCGGTAAGTTTGAATCCACTGTTTTATGTGATGTTCTGCCAATGGAGGCTTGTCACATTCTGCTCGGACGCCCATGGCTCTTTGACCTGAAGGCAACACATGATGGGGTCGCCAACACTTACTCGGTCTGCCAGGCGGGCAAGATCCACACGTTCCTCCCTATGCCACCTAATGAAGTGCGTTCAAAAGCAATCCGCATGAAGGACGCCATCACCCAATGGGAAGCTGGAAAGCGCAGATAAGGTGATGTGGACGGTTGTACACATGCGGATGAAAGTTGCCAAGGAAAGTGTGATTAAGTAGCGTAGCTCGTATAAGCTCTAACTTACCAGAAATTCAGAGAACCAAATAAGCTAACCTAAGCTAATTTAATTAAGAATTTTCAAACCAAGTAAGAAGAGTTGAAACATGCGAATAATTAGGTAGAGCAATTAACCTAATTAGCTAAGTTTCATGCAATATGTAAACTACAGCATGCAAATACATAAAGCAATAATGGGAGAGTACTCAAAACTAATAGTTTTTATGATCTTAATACTTCAATTAATTAAGGACTTTCGGCTGCCTATTTAAAAGCAAGAAACAGCCGAAAATATCACCTAAAAGAAGTAGGAAAAAGAAGTAGAATTGGAAACCAATCAAGAGATTGATTTCCTTTACAATACCAAACCCTGAAAGAAGTGGGTAATGGTTAAAGAAAAGGAAAGGAAATTTTGGTCACCCCTTTTAGTTTAGTGGCAGCCGAATTTACACTTAAAAACAATAAGGAAAAGGAATTAAAATCCTACTCCAAAAAGGAGATCAAGAAGGAACCCTTTTTGGAAACTAATTGAACTAAAGGCAAAATAGGGAACATGCACAAACCCTTATTTTCCCCCAAACCCTAACCCTTAATTTCCAACCCTAATGGACTAGGCTTGGCCGTGTGGGCTTCTTTGTGGGCTGGCCGACTTTGTGGAATGGACTCCATGAGTTGGGTCGGCCCAATGTTGATGTCGCATTATGGAATGATGAAGGGAGCTTCTAGAATCTTCTGGAACCTCCCGGAATCATTCAGAATCAAGATTTTCAAGATTCTTCAAGATTCTGCAAAATATGAAATTCAAGATTTTCATCCTAATCAAGAACTTCAAGAAATGTCTCTTTAAAGTCCAAGAACCTTCCGGCGTCTTTAAGAACTTCAATGAACAACCTTTTTCTTTTATTGTGGAGAGTTTGGAGATGCATTGTTGATGAGGGCATCCAAAGTCAACAACATGCAACAAGTCAAACTACAAGTGATTCCGGAGAAGCTGAGGAGGAGGTTCGAGTTCTACATCGAGGCCCGACAATGCTTCAGGATCCAAGCCCATATCAGAGGGATCCACTTGTAGACATCACTGGGCCCATGACCAGAAGCAGAGCGAAGAAGGTGCGAGAAGCTCTCAATAACCTTGTTCAAGCTTGCCATCAAGATGCCCAGCTGACTGTAGAAGCCCACGCCTTGGAGCAAAATGGAGGAAATGTGCAATTTGCAAATCATCACA
This sequence comes from Leptodermis oblonga, assembly GCA_016801395.1. Taxonomy (NCBI): domain Eukaryota; kingdom Viridiplantae; phylum Streptophyta; class Magnoliopsida; order Gentianales; family Rubiaceae; genus Leptodermis; species Leptodermis oblonga. The sequence continues at coordinate 15,044 of VMRK01000348.1, forward strand.
TTATAATCAAGAAGAAGGCTGTTTCTTGAAGTCTTGAAGAAGCCGGGAGGTTCTTGGACTTAAAGAAACCAAATAATAAAATTCCCTACAATTTGGGCCGACCCAAAAACTCATGGACCAGCCCACAAGTTTTCGGCCAGCCCAAGTGGAGACATGAAGCCGCACGGCCCAATCCAAGGAGAGAAGCCCACACGGCCAACCAAGGAAAAAGCCACACGGTTTAGGGTTTTAGGGAATTAGTTTTTCAGAATTTTAACTAAGTCTTTTTTTAGTCTTTTAGTTAATTCCAAAAAGGGTTTTCCTTATTCTTTTTGGGAGTAGGATTATCATTCTTTTCCTACTTGTTTTCTAATTAGTTTTCCTTCTTGATTTAGGAGTTGTAATTTTCGAAATTACCTTTTCTTTTCTTACCATTCTCCTACTTCTTTCAGGAGTTGGTATTGTAAAGGAAATTAACCTCTTGGTTAATTTCCATTCTTTTCCTTTTCTTCTACTGATTTTCGGCCATCCTTACTCCTATTTAAAGGGGCCGAAACTTCAATAAAATTTAGAGTATTTCAGATCATAAACTTGGTTCGAATTCTTAAACAAACTGGTCAGGATAGTTTATCCCTTGTTTTATCAATTTGAACGTAAGTTAAAGGTTTTTAGAGCTTGTCACTTAATCACAAGGTCCTTGGCAACATTATCCGCATGTGTACAACCGTCCACATCAATTGGTATCAGAGCTAAGGAGTGGTTTCGTGACCGGAGGAGATCAACCGATCAAATCCTTTTCCAGGTGTTTTCTTTTCCTTATTAAATCTTGATTGTTCTTGAAATTCTTGGAATTGAATTCATCTTCTTGGGGGGAAAATTTTTTTTTTTTCTTCCGGCTTAAAATTGCGATTTTGTGTACTGTTTTCCATCTTTAAAATCGCAAATTTTCTTACAAATTCGGATACCCTTGCTGCAATTTTTGAAATAAAATCGGACCTCAATTTTCAGATTAGGTTTCGGTTTTTTTAGTGACACTAGGGTTTCGGGTTTTCCGTCGCTACTTCACGCGACCTAAGGTTTTTGTTGCTTGGCTTTTGCGACATTTTTCTACCCTTCTTTTGGTGTGATTTTGCTGAAAATTGTGAGTTTTGCGGTTGATGTTAAGCAGATCACTTGTTTGCGCATTATAAAATTGCATGCTCTTGTTTTGGATACTTTCTTTTGAATTCTTGAAAATATAGTGAATTCTTGATTTCGTATCCTTGTGCTGCTAAGATTATCCCTGGGATTAGGCTAGTACTTTGAAAAATGTTTTGCTGGCCCTAGGGTTTTCATAATTCAAAATCGCATCTTGCTATTATTTGGTACTGTTTTCGGCCATTAAAGGGTATTAATTTCGCAATTTTTGTGCTGTTTTTCATATTAGAAGCCTTGATAATTTGTGGGGATTGGTTTCTTGATTACCTATTGGGTGGGTGATCGCTTCTTTGGGTAGTTTAGGCTTTCCTGAAGTTGTTTCAACTCTGCTAATTTTTCTTTGCTTCTATTCACCTTGAATTGCCCTGCTTTCAATTGCCTTGTTTATCTTTTCGTGCGACCTATACATTAGATCTTTAATTATAGTTTGGATTTTGTCATCGTGCACACTCATCTTTTCTGAAATTTGAGGGCTTAACCCCGAAATTTCCTGTTGTGTACTTCATATCTGAACTATATTACATAAATATCGTTTGCGAAAAGATTTTTCAACAACAGAACCAAGTGTGGTTTTTGCGAAAATTTTTGCTTCTTTCTTAAGTGTCATTGCTTTTGTGTGAATTGCTGCTTGCCTGATACATTTATCAATACCGGGAGGTTTGAGTGGTAAAAGGCTTGAGTGCACATCTTATACAGGGCGCCACCCTAGAGCGATACACGGGGTTTGTGTGTAGCTATTAGGTGGGAGACACTTGGGGGAATAAGGGGGTAAGGTTCTTTCTCACTTTTCCTTATTCTTAGCAAACAGATTTTTGCTTTCTTTTACCAATGTCAGGTGGTAGTGCTTCTAACCCTCTCGGGAACGAACAAATTCTGGCTGTGATTGCGCAACTCTCCGCGCAATTCGCTACTTTAACGGAGGAAGTCGCCGACCTCAGGACTGAACGGGAACAGAGGCGCACAGACTCAGACGACGAACCGGCCGGTCCAGGCCCCAACGCCGCAGACCAGCCATTCGCAGGCCTCAGTCAGTACAAAACTACCGTTCCACCCTTTGCCGGAGGCACGAATCCAGAAGAGTACTTAGACTGGGAGATGAAGATGGAGCGGATCTTTGAGCTTCATGCGATCCCAGAGCACAAGAAGGTCCAGCTCGCAGTTGTACATTTCACGGACTATGCCCTAATCTGGTGGAATCAGCAGCAGGACCAGCGCAGAAATACACGCCCAATGCGTGCCCGCGCACCGCCTCTCTCTTGTTTGATTTGACTACTGCTATGCGTAGGACTTTTGTACCGGACTACTATTTTAGAGAATTGTATAGGAAATTACATACTCTTGTACAAGCTTCTATGTCTGTAGATGAGTACTATAGAAAATTGGAGATGGCTAAAATTAGGGCTAATGTACAGGAAGATGAGCCCGCATCTATGGCTCGTTTTCTTAGTGGTTTAAACAGGGGTATTGCTTTAGCTGTGGAACTGCAAAATGCTACAACACTGACAGACATGCTACACAAAGCTCGGGTTATGGAGGAGTATCTGAAGTTCGTTCCACCAGTCCAGACACCTACCAGCGCCCCACCAGCCTGGTGCAAGAATCTGACCTACTCGCCACCAGCAAGGAGGCCGAACATGTCTGACCGCAAGGCTCTTGTCCCTGTTGCCGCCGCCACCTCTTCTTCATCCCTGCAGAAAACGCCATCAACTCCCAGGCAGTCTATCAGCAACGTTACTTGCCACAAATGCTCAGGCCGTGGCCACTACATGCGTGACTGTCCCAACATCCAGAAGGTATTATTGGGCCAAGATGGTGAGTACATATCAGAATCCGATGAAGAGGAACCAACCGTTGACCCTATAAAGGAGTTGACTGACAGCACTCCGTCAGAACCTGTGGAGCAGTTCGAATTTCTTGAAGAAGATCCTTCTCAGAACTTGGTTACTCGCACTCTGACTACAGCTGCTGTCCCGGACACGTCCCAGAGGACAAACATCTTCCATGCCCGCACAAAGGTAAATGGAAAGTTATGTGTTCTGATTATTGATGGAGGGAGTTGTACTAATGTTGCTAGTGAGTACATGGTGGAGAAACTGCGCCTCCCTGTCATCAATCATCCACGTCCTTATCGGCTTCAATGGCTCGACAGCTCAGACGGCTACCGAGTCACAAAGCAGGTAAGCGTACCATACGCTATCGGTAAGTTCGAATCCACGGTTTTATGTGATGTTCTGCCAATGGAGGCTTGTCACATTCTACTCGGACGACCATGGCTCTTTGACCTGAAGGCAACACATGATGGGGTCGCCAACACCTACTCGGTCTGCTAGGAGGGCAAGATCCACACATTCCTACCTATGCCACCGGCTGAAGTGCGATCAGAAGCTGTTCGTATGAAGGAGTCACTCGCAAATTGGGAAGCTGAAAGGCGCCAAGCGAAGGGTAAGGGGAAAGAAATTGTTGTAAAGGGTAGTAAGGCGAACTCTGATAAGCCTGATCAGGACAAAGTTAGGAGTAGTTGTTTTGCAACGAGAGGAGAGATAGGTCAAGTGTTAGACAGCAATGATGATGTATTTGTTTTAGTCTGTAAAGATAACTGTGCTAACCCAGACGATATCCCTCGGGATATCCCTACAGAAGTCAATTCTTTGTTGCAGGAATTTGCTGATGTCTTTCCAGACGAGTTGCCGCAGGGTCTGCCGCCACTTCGAGGTATTGAACATCAGATTGACTTCATCCCTGGCGCGCCCATACCAAATCGCCCTGCATACAAGGCAAATCCTGAGGAAACTAAAGAGTTGCAGGCGCAAATTGAGAAGCTATTGGCGCATGGTCAGGTAAGGGAATCTCTAAGTCCTTGTGTTGTACCTGTTATTCTAGTCCCTAAGAAAGAAGGTACATGGAGAATGTGTATGGATTGTAGAGCAGTAAATAAGATAACAATCAAGTATAGGCACCCTATCCCTAGGCTTGATGACATGTTAGAAGATTTGCATGGTTCTACTGTTTATACAAAAATAGATCTCACACAGGGCTATCATCAAATTCGCATGAGGGAGGGGGATGAATGGAAAACTGCTTTTAAAACTAAATTTGGTTTATATGAGTGGTTAGTCATGCCCTTTGGACTCACAAATGCACCTAGTACTTTCATGAGGTTAATGAATCATGTGCTTAGAAAGTTTATAGGTAAATTTGTTGTTGTGTATTTTGATGATATCTTGATCTATTCCAGGGATTATGATTCGCATGTTGAACATCTTCGTTTGGTTTTAATTGAATTACGTGCTAATCAGTTATATGCCAAGATGCAAAAGTGTACCTTTTGTGTTTCGGAAGTTGTTTTTCTTGGTTTTGTAGTCTCTGCAGGTGGTGTCAAAGTTGATGATGCCAAGGTGAAGGCCATTAGGGATTGGCCGCAGCCAACATCGGCCGCCCAAGTTCGGTCATTCCATGGCTTGGCTGGATTCTACAGGCGGTTTGTAAAAGATTTCTCCACTAAAGCCGCGCCCCTCAATGATCTCTGCAAGAAGAACGCACCATTTGTGTGGGGGCCAGCTCAGGAAAAAGCTTTTACTACTTTAAAGCATGATCTCACTCATGCACCTGTTTTAGCATTACCTGATTTTGATAAAGTGTTTGAACTAATGTGTGATGCATCAGGTGTTGGAATTGGCGCAGTCTTAATGCAGGAGAAGAAGCCTATCGCCTTTTTCAGTGAGAAACTAAAAGGGGCTGCCTTAAATTATCCTACATATGATAAGGAGCTCTATGCTGTTGTCCGTGCTTTTGAAACGTGGTCACATTATTTGATGTCTAAGGAATTTGTTGTTCATAGTGATCATGAGTCTCTTAAGCATTTAAAAGGGCAAAATAAGTTAAATAGACGTCATGCAAAGTGGGTTAATTTCATTGAGTCTTTTCCTTATATTATCAAGTATAAGAAAGGTAAGGATAATTTAGTTGCTGACGCTCTATCTCGCAGGTATGAAATGCTGACAATTCTTGATCATACATTGTTAGGTTTCGCATACCTCAAGGATTTGTATGCTTTTGATGTTTTTGCTGATGTGTATAAAGCATGTGAATCTGGTGCATTCCAAAAGTACTTTAGACAGGATGGTTTCTGTTTAGAGAAAATAGGTTATGCATCCCTCGTAGTTCCACTAGGGAATTACTGGTTCGTGAAGCTCATAGTGGGGGGCTTATGGGTCATTTTGGTGTGCATAAAACTCTTGAACTGTTGCATGAACACTTTTATTGGCCACATATGCGCAAAGATGTACAGAATGTTTGCTCTCGATGCATTAATTGTTTGCAAGCTAAATCTACTTCTAAGCCCCATGGACTTTACACGCCATTGCCTATCCCTTCTGTGCCCTGGACTGACATTTCTATGGATTTTATTTTAGGGCTTCCAAGGACGCAGAAAGGTAATGATTCTTTATTTGTCGTTGTTGATCGTTTTTCTAAAATGGCGCATTTTATTCCTTGCAGGAAATCAGATGATGCCAGACATGTAGCTGAGCTGTTCTTTCAGGGCATTGTGCGGCTACATGGAATTCCGAGAACCATAGTCTCAGATCGCGACGTCAAATTCTTGAGTTATGTTTGGAAGACTTTGTGGTCCCGCCTCGGCACAAAACTGTTGTTTTCGACTACAAGTCATCCACAGACGGATGGTCAGACGGAAGTCACCAACCGAACCGTTGGCAACCTACTCAGAGCTTTGATTCAGAAGAACCTCAAGCGTTGGGAAGACATCTTGCCGGTTGCAGAGTTTGCCTACAACCGAACCAAGCATTCATCAACAGGGTTCTGTCCATTTGAAGTTGCTTACGGCTTTACTCCCTTGACGGTGATGGATCTCATTCCTTTGCCGCCCAAAGAATAGGTCAATCCAGACGGTGCGAAGAAAGCTGAAGCAGTGCAACGCATGCATGCAAAAGTTCGAGCTAATCTGGAGAAGACTTATGCCAAAGCCGCCGCCAATGCAAACCAACGGCGCAAGGCTGTGAATTTCGAACCAGGTGACTGGGTTTGGGTTCACATGAGGAAGGAACGATTCCCTGCAGCGAGATGGACCAAACTCCATCCAAGGGGCGATGGACCTTTTCAGATCGTTTCCAAGATTGGGCCTAACGCCTACAAGCTCGATTTACCAGGTGAGTATGGTGTTAGTTCTTCCTTTAATGTTGCTGACTTGTCTCCTTTTGTTGATGAACAGGTTGCTGATTTGAGGACAAATCCTTTTCAACCGGGAGGGGATGATGAGGGCATCCAAAGTCAACAACATGCAACAAGTCAAACTACAAGTGATTCCGGAGAAGCTGAGGAGGAGGTTCGAGTTCTACATCGAGGCCCGACAATGCTTCAGGATCCAAGCCCATATCAGAGGGATCCACTTGTAGACATCACTGGGCCCATGACCAGAAGCAGAGCGAAGAAGGTGCGAGAAGCTCTCAATAACCTTGTTCAAGCTTGCCATCAAGATGCCCAGCTGATTGTAGAAGCCCACGCCTTGGAGCAAAATGGAGGAAATGTGCAATTTGCAACTCTTCTAACTATCTTGGAAGGAGAGGCACAAATCATCACATTATAATCAAGAAGAAGGCTGTTTCTTGAAGTCTTGAAGAAGCCGGGAGGTTCTTGGACTTAAAGAAACCAAATAATAAAATTCCCTACAATTGGGCCGACCCAAAAACTCATGGACCAGCCCACAAGTTTTCGGCCAGCCCAAGTGGAGACATGAAGCCGCACGGCCCAATCCAAGGAGAGAAGCCCACCACACCAACAAGGAAAAGAAAGTTTAGGTAGAAGAAATTTTAGGTAATATTTTTAGAATTTTTAATAATAGTTAGTTTTTTGAGATTTTATTAATGGGTTCCTTTTTTTTGTTAGGGTTTTAGGATTAGTTTTCAGAATTTTTAAGTCTTAGTCTTCGTTTTCCTTATTCTAGGATTAATTCTTTCCTACTTGTTTTCTAATTAGTTTTTCCTTGATTTAGGAGTTGTAATTTTCGAAATTACCTTTTCTTTTCTTACCATTCTCCTACTTCTTTCAGGAGTTGGTATTGTAAAGGAAATTAACCTCTTGGTTAATTTCCAATTCTTTTCCTTTTCTTTTCTACTGATTTTCGGCCATCCTTACTCCTATTTAAAGGGGCCGAAACTTCAATAAAATTTAGAGTATTTCAGATCATAAACTTAGTGTTTGAGATACCTCCTTTTATTGCTTTATGTATTTGCATGTTGTAGTTTACATAATTGCATGAAACTTAGCCTTTTAGGTTCTTGCTCAGCCTAATTGTTCGCATGTTTCACACCTCTTTTCTTGCACTTGGTTCGAATTCTTAAACAAACTGGTCAGGATAGTTTATCCCTTGTTTTATCAATTTGAACGTAAGTTAAAGGTTTTAGAGCTTGTCACTTAATCACAAGGTCCTTGGCAACATTATCCGCATGTGTACAACCGTCCACATCAATTGTCTTCAAGGATCCTTTTGAATAGAATGACTCTCACACTCTTCCCGGCATTCTTTTCAAGGGCTTTGCCTTCAGGTTGGCTTCGTGGATTCTGACTCGTAATGTGTGTTGTTTTAGCCCTAGATGTCCTCATCATAAGGAGAAAGGGAAAGAACTTGTAATGGGTAATAAGGCGAACTCTGATAAGCCTAATCAGGAAGAAGTTAAAAGTAGATTTTTCGCTACAGTGGGGGAAATAGAACAGGTGTTTGGTAACAAAGGTTGTGTACTAGTTTTAGTATGTAAAGATAATTGTGCTAACCCTAAAGATATCCTTCGGGATATTCCTATAGAAGTTGATTGTTTGTTGCAGGAATTCAAAGATGTCTTTCCAGAAGAGCTGCCGCAGGGATTGCCGCCTCTGCGTGGGATTGAACATCAAATCGACTTCATACCTGGCGCATCTATTCCAAATTGACCTGCCTATAAAGAAAATCCGGAGGAGACAAAGGAGTTGCAGAAGCAGATCGATAAGCTTTTGGCTAACGGTCAGGTAAGGGAATCTCTTAGTCCTTGTGCTGTACCTGTAATTCTTGTCCCTAAGAAAGATGGTACATGGAGAATGTGTGTTGATTGTAGAGCTGTTAATAAGATAACAATCAAGTATAGAAATCCTATCCCTAGGCTTGATGACATGTTAGAGGACTTGTATGGCTCAACGATTTACACTAAAATAGATCTTACACAGAGCTATCATCAAATTCGCATGAGGGAGGGGGATGAATGGAAAACTGCTTTTAAAACTAAATTTGGTTTATATGAGTGGTTAGTAATGCCCTTCGGCCTAACAAATGCACCTAGTACTTTTATGCGATTAATGAATCATGTGCTTAGAAAGTTCATAGGGAAATTTTTTGTGGTTTATTTTGATGATATCTTGATCTATTCCAGAGACATGAAATCACATGTAGAACATATTCGCTTGGTATTAATTGAATTAAATGCTAATAAATTGTATGCAAATGTGAAAAAATGTGCCTTTTGTGTTGAGGAAGTTGTGTTTCTCGGTTTTGTGGTCTCTAAAGCTGGTGTCAAAGTTGACGACGCTAAGGTGAAAGCCATTAGGGAGTGGCCCACACCAATCTTGGCCGCACAGGTAAGGTCTTTCCCCGGTTTGGCTGGATTTTACTGACGGTTTGTGAAGGACTTTTCCACCAAAGCGGCACCTCTAAACGATTTGTGCAAGAAGAATGTTCCGTTCGTGTGGGGGCAAGCTCAGGAAAATGCCTTTACGGTTCTTAAGCATGATCTCACTCATGCACCTGTTTTAGCATTACCTGATTTTGATAAAGTCTTTGAACTAATGTGTGATGCATCAGGTATAGGAATTGGCGCAGTTTTAATGCAGGAATGCAAGCCAATCGCCTATTTCAGTGAGAAGTTAAAAGGGGCTGCCTTAAATTATCCAACTTACGATAAGGAGCTCTATGCAGTGGTCTGTGCTTTTGAGACTTGGTCACATTATTTAATGGCCAAGGACTTTGTTGTTCACAGTGATCACGAGTCCCTTAAACACTTAAAGGGACAGAGTAAGTTAAATAGACGTCATGCTAAATGGGTTAATTTTATTGAAACTTTTCCTTACATTATTAAATATAAGAAAGGGAAAGATAATTTGGTTGCTGACGCTCTATCTCGCAGGTATGAAATTCTGGCTGTTTTAGATCATTCTTTGCTAGGATTTGCATATCTAAAAGATTTGTATGCTTCTGATAGTGATTTTGCTACTTTATATAAAGCATGTGAATCTGGTGCATTCCATAAGTACTATAGACAGGATGGTTCCTTGTTTCGGGGACATAGGTTATGCATCTGATGTGGACGGTTGTACACATGTGGATGAAGTTGCCCGGAAAGTTTTATTAAGTGGCGTAGCTCGTATTGGCTCTTTACTTACCCGAAATCCAGAGAACAAAAATAAACTAACCTAAGCTAATTTACTTAAGAATTCGAACCAAGTAAGAAAGAGTTGAAACATGCGAATTTAATTAGGTAGAGCAATTAACCTAATTAAGCTAAGTTTCATGCAATATATAAATTACAAGCATGCAAAATACATAAAGCAATAAAGGGAGAGTACTCAAACTAATAGTTTTAAGATCTGAATACTTGTTTTATTATTGAGTTTGGGCTGCCTATTTATAAGGCAATGAGCAGCGGAAAATTCTACCTAAAAGAGTAGGAAAAGAATTGGAATTGGAAACCAATCAAAAGATTGATTTCCTTTACAATACCAAAACCTGAAAGAAGTAGGTAATGGTAAAAGAAAAAGGAAATTTCGGTCACCTTTAAGTTTAGTGGCAGCCGAAAATTACAAGTTAAAAACAATAAGGAAAAGGAATAAAAATCCTACTCCAAAAAGGAGATCAAGAAGGGATCCTTTTTGGAAACTAATAAACTAAGGGCAAAATAGGGAACATGCACAAACCCTTATTTTCCCCCAAGCCCTAACCATTAATTTCCAACCCTAATGGACTAGGTCTGGCCGTGTGGGCTTCTTTGTTGGGCTGGCCGACTTTTGATGAGGTGGAATGGACTCCATGAGTTGGGTCGGCCCAATTGTTGATGGCGCATGATGGAATGGTGTAGGGAGCTTCCGGAATCTTCTGTAACCTCCCGGAATCATTTCAGAATCAAGATTTTCAAGATTTTCAAGATTCTGCAAAATATGAAATTCAAGATTTAATAAAAACCAAGAACTTCAAGAAATGTTTCTTTAAAGTCCAAGAACCTTCCGGCGTCTTCAAGAACTTCAAGAAACAGCCTTCTCTTCATTGTGGATTGGGGAATTGCGCCTCTTCTTCAAGAATTGTAAGGAGAGTTGCAATTTGAACCTTTCCAGCTTTGTTCTCCAAGGCGTTGGCTTCTACTATCAATTGGGCATCCTGGCGGCAAGATTGTACAAGGTTGTTGAGTGTCTCTTGAACCTTCTTTGCTCTGCTTCTGGTCATTGGCCCAATGATATCTACAAGTGGATTCCTTTGATATGGACTTGGATCTTGAAGCATTGTTGGGCCTCGGTGTAGAACCCGAACCTCCTCAGCTTCTCTAGACTCACTTGTCTGTGGACTTGGGATGCCCTCATCATCCCCTCCCGGTTGAAAAGGATTTGACCTCAAATCTTCGCCCTGTTCATAAGTAAATGGAGACAAGTCACCAACATTAAATGAAGTACTAACACCATACTCACCTGGTAAATTAAGCTTGTAAGCATTAGGCCCCATCTTGGACACGATTTGAAAAGGCCCATCGCCCCGGGGAGGGAGTTTCGTCCTACTCGCAGCAGGGAATCGTTCCTTTCTCATGTGAACCCAAACCCAGTCGCCTGGTTCAAAGTTCACAGCCTTGCGCCGACTCCGTACGCCGTTGTTCCCGTTCTGCCCGCAAGTCAGCAACCTCCTCCGTGAGGGTAGCAAATCGCGCAGAGAGTTGCGCTATCGCAGTCAGTATTTGCTCACTTCCCAAAGGGGCAGAAGCACCTCCTAACATCGGTTATAGGCGAAAATCTGTCTGCTAAGAACAAGGAAAAATGAGTAGTAACCTTACCCCCTTGTCCCCCAAGTGTATCCCACCTAACAGCTACACACAAACCAGTGTTTCACTCTAGGGTGGCGCCCTTATATTATGTTCACTCAAGCCTTTTTCCACTCTACCTCCCGGTATTGACAAATGTATAAGGCAAACAGTAATTCACACACAACAATGATACTTAAGGAAAAAGCACAAATTTTCGAAAAATAGATACTTGGTTCTATTTTGGAGTTGAAAAATCTTTTCGCAAACGATATTTGGAATATAGTTCAGATAAGAGGTACACAACAAGGAAATTTTGGGGTGAAGCCCTTAAATTTCAGAAAAGATGGGTGTGCACGATGACAAAATCCAAACTATAATTCAAGAGTAAACGTTCAGGTAGCTTGAAAATATACAACTAGCAGTTGAAAGCAGGGCAATTCAAGAATTGAATAGAATCAAGAAATAAGCAGAGTTGAACAACTTTTAAGAAACTCCTAAAACTAACCAAAGAAGAGATCACCAACCCAATAGGTAATCAAAGAAACCAATCCCAACAAATTATCAATTCTGTCAATATGCAGATAACCCAATTACGAATTTTAAAAACCCCCAAGTGGCGGAAAAATTTCTCAGGATTCCAGTGTAGTGCTGTGGGGAGTAGCGTTGGTAATCGAACACTATCAACTTTGCAAGTACACTGAAAAAAGAAAAAGATTCCCAATGAAGGACAGAGTCCTCTTTGGCCGAAGGGTAGTGCTGTGGGGAGTAGTGTCGGTAATCGAACACTATCAACTTTGCAAGTACACCTCAAGCCGTAGAGAAAACAATCCTTACTCAATAGGTGCCACAAAAATTACCAATTTGCGATTTTAAGAAAAAGCCCTAGGGTTAGCAAAGTTCAATTTTGACTCACTAACCAATTCCCAGAGATAATTTCAGCAGCACAAGGACACAAAATCAAGAATTCAATATATTTTCAAGAATTCAAAACAAGGTATCTGAAACTAGTGCATGCAAATCACAATGTGCATATAAGGTGAGCTGCTTAACATCAGCCGCAAAACTCACCAACTTTAAACAAAATCAGCACAAGAGGGGTAGAAAAACAGTCTCAAAACCCAGCAATTTAGACGCAAAAACAGCAGCACTAAATTGTCTCTCAAAACCCTAGTGTCGCAAAGCAAAGGCGACTAAAAGATTCAACCAACAAACCGAAACCCTAGCTAAGCCAAAAATCCGAACCCAATTTTATTTCTAAAATCCGAATTTAATTGTGAAATTTCAGCAAGGGATATGCGATTTTTAATTTAAGAAAAACAGCCCAAAAACAGTACAAGCTTTTCGCAAAAAGAAGGTAATTTTAAAACCCTAAGTTGCGTTTTTCAGTACTTTAAAATTTGGTTTAATTTTTCTAGGGAATTTAAATTTTAAGATAGGGCAAAACAATACCAAGAAACTGAAATTCAAAGCTTGAAAGAAAAAAAATTTCCCCCAAGAAGATGCGTTCTACTTCCAAGAATTTCAAGACAAGCAAGACTAACAAGGAAAAGAAAACACCTGATAAAGATTTGGTTGGGTTACTTCAACCTTCTCCAGCCACGAAACCAGCCCAAGCTCTGATACCAATTGATGTGGACCAAGGTACACATGCGGATGAATTGCCAAGGAAAGTCTGATTAAGTGGCGTAGCTCGTATAGACTCTTTACTTACCCAAAATCCAGATAACAAAAATAAACTAACATAAGCTAATTTACTTAAAGAATTCAAACCAAGTAAGAAAAGAGTTGAAACATGCGATTTTAATTAGGTAGAGCGAATAACCTAATTAAGCTAAGTTTCAAGCAATATATAATTTACCAGCATGCAAAATACATAAAGCAATAAAGGGAGAGTACTCAAACTAATAGTTTTAAGATCTGAAGACTTATTTTTTTATGGAGTTTCGGCTGCCTATTTATAAGGCAAAGAGCAGCAGAAAATTCTACCCTAAAAGAAGTAGGAAAATAATTAGAATTTGAAACCAATCAAGAGATTGATTTCCTTTACAATACCAAAACCTGAAAGAAGTGGGTAATGGTAAAAGAAAAGGAAAATTTGGTCACCTTTAATCTTAGTGGCAGCCCAAAATTACAAGTTAAAAACAAGAAGGAAAAGGAATTGAAAATCGTACTCCAAAAAGAGATCAAGAAGGGATCCTTTTTGGAAACTAATAAACTAAGGGCAAAATAGGGAACATGCACAAACCTAGATTATGAGGGCATCCAAACGCCAGCAACAACTCCACAAGCAAGTGATTCCAGAGAAGCTGAGGAGGTTCGAGTTCTACATCGAGGTCCAACAATGCTTTAGGATCCAAGTCCATATCAAAGGGATCCACTTGTAGACATCACTGGGCCAATGACCAGAAGCAGAGCGAAGAAGGTTCGAGAAACACTCAACAACCTTGTCCAAGCTTGCCAAAAGGACGCCCAAGTGATAGTAGAAGCAAACGCCTTGGAGCAGAAAGACGGAAAGGTTCAAATTGCGACTCTCCTAACCATTCTTGAAGAAGAGGCGCAATTCCCCAATTCGCAATGAAGAAGAAGGCTGTTTCTTGAAGTTCTTGAAGATGCCGGAAGGTTCTTGGACTTTAAAGAAACATTTCTTGAAATTCCCTACATCAATTCCATAATGCGACATCAACATTGGGCCAACCCAACTCATGGAATCCATTCCACAAAGTCTGCCAGCACAAGGAAGCCCACACGGCCAAGCTTAAGTAGCTAGGGTTACAAGTTAAGGACTAGGGTTCTTTTAGTCGCTAGGGTTACAAGTTAAGGGCTAGGGTTCTTTTTACTCTTAGTTTAATTAGTTTCCAAAAAGGGTTCCTTCTTGATCTTCTTTTTTGGGTAGGATTTTTATTCTTTCCTTATTGTTTTCAGTTTGTAAATTCGGCAACCACTAAAGAAATAGGTGACCAAATTTTTACTTTTTCTTTTTACCATTACCCACTTCTTTCAGGGTTTGGTATTGTAAAAAGAAATCAATCTCTTGATTGATTTCCAATTCTACTTCTTTTCTTTTTCTACTTCTTTAGGTAATATTTTTCGACTGTTTTACCTATAAAAAGGGCAGCTGCACATCAATAATATTCAGAGTATTTAGATCATAAAACTATTAGTTTTGTGATGAGGATATCCAGAGCTAGAACAGCACACATTATGAGTCAGAAAGATGGACGCCAAAAGGAAGCAAACGCCTTGGAGCAAAATGAAGGAAATGTTCAAATTGCAACTCTTTTAACCATTCTTGAAAAAGAGGCGCAATTCTCCACTTCCTAATAAAGAAGAAGGCTGTTTCTTGAAGTCTTGAAGATGCCGGAAGGTTCTTGGGCTTTAAAGAAACAATTCATGAAGTCCCTACATTTTGGGCCGACCCAAACTCATGGAGACCAAGTCCACAAGTTTCGGCCAGCCCAAGAAGCCCACAAGAAGCCGCATGGACAGCCCACAAAGGAAGCCCACACGGCTTAATTAGTTAGGGTCTTTTAAGTCACTTAAGTGTTCTTTTTACTCTTTTAGTTAGTTTCCAAAAAGGGTTCCTTCTTGATCTCTTTTTGGGAGTAGGATTTTTATTCTTTCCTTATTGTTTTTAAGTGTAAATTCGGCTGCCTCTTAACAAAAAGGGGGTGAACGAAATTACCTTTTCTTTTTCTTACCAAATTCTACTTCTTTCCGGATTTGGTAAAGGAAATTAACCTCTTGGTTAATTTCCAATTCTTTTCCTTATTTTCTTTCTTATTTTCGGCCACCCCTATATCTATAAATAGGGCAGCCATGCATAATAATATTCAGAGTATTTCAGATCAAAAACTTAGTGTTTGAGATACCTCCTTTTATTGCTTTATGTATTTGCATGTCGTAGTTTACATAATTGCATGAACTTAGCTAATTAGGTTATTTGCTCTACCTAATTATTCGCATGTTCAAAACTCTTTTCTTGCACTTGGTTCGAATCTAAAACAAAAACAACTAGATTAGGTCTTTTTGTTATTCTGATTTCGAAGGTAAGATAGAGTCTTATACGAGCTCGCCGCTTAATCACAAGGTCCTTGGCAACTTAATCCGCATGTGTACAACCGTCCACATCAATTGGTATCAGAGCAAAGGAGTGGTTTCGTGGCTGGAGGCGATCAACCGATCAAATCCTTTCCAGGTGTTTTCTTTTCCTTGTTCATCTTGATTATTCTTGGACTAGAACTCATCTTCTTGGGGGAAATTTTTTTCTTCAAGCTCTTCAAATTTGCGATTTCGGTACTGTTTTCCATCTTTAAAAATCGCAAATAATTTCTAAATACCCAGACTGCCCTTGCTGTAAATTTCAAAAATAAAATCGGGTTTAGACAATTTGGGTTTTCAGAATTCTTGAAGGGTTCGGTTTAGTACTTTAAAGAAAGGGTTCGGTTTTCAGTTTTGCTAGGGTTGTGCTGCTCGGGTTTTGGTTTATTCCCTAGGGTTCGGTTCTCAATTATAAACCCTAACCCTAAACCCTAAACCCTAAACCCTAAACCCTAACCTAAACCCTAACCCTAAACCCTAAACCTAAACCCTAACCCTAACCCTAAACCCTAACCCTAACCCTAAACCCTAATTTTGGTTTTTGGGTTCGGTTTTCTGTTTTGGTTTTTCTATTCGGGTTTTCAGTTTCGGGTTCCATTCATGGGTTTACCTACATTCTAAGGGTTTCGGGTCTTGCTTGGGTTTATCTATTGCTGGGCTTCTTGCGAATTATTTCTATCCCTCTTGTGCTGTTTTGTTGAGAAATAGTGAGTTTTTGCGGTTGATGTTAAGCAGCTCACTTTGTTTGCGCATTGAAAATTATATGCTCTAGTTGGGATACCTTGTTTTGAATTCTTGAAAATATATTGAATTCTTGATTTTGTATCCTTGTGCTGCTAAGATAATTCCTAGGAATAGGTTAGTGAGTCAAAATTGAACTTGCAATTTGAAATCGCAAGATAATTCTGTATTCTTGAAATCGCATCTTGCTGCAATTTGGTGCTGTTTTCGGTTAATTGAGGGATTAGAAATCGCAAGTTGGGTACTGTTTTGCCTATTAGGAGCATTGATAATTTGTGGGGATTGGTTTCTTGATTACCTATTGGGTGGGTGATCGCTTCTTTGGGTAGTTTAGGCTTTCCTGAAGTCGTTTCAACTCTGCTAATTTTTCTTTGCTTCTATTCACTTTGAATTGCCCTGCTTTCAAATTGCCTTGTTTATCTTTTCGTGCGACCTATGCATTAGATCTTTAATTATAGTTTGGATTTTGTCATCGTGCACACTCATCTTTTCTGAAATTTGAGGGCTTAACCCCGAAATTTCCTGTTGTGTACTTCATATCTGAACTATATTACATAAATATCGTTTTGCGAAAAGATTTTTCTAAACAGAACCAAGTGTGGTTTTTGCGAAAATTTTGCTTCTTTCTTAAGTGTCATTGCTTTTGTGTGAATTGCTGCTTGCCTGATACATTTATCAATACCGGGAGGTTTGAGTGGTAAAAGGCTTGAGTGCACATCTTATACAGGGCGCCACCCTAGAGCGATACACGGGGTTTGTGTGTAGCTATTAGGTGGGAAACACTTGAGGGAATAAGGGGGGGTAAGGTTATTTCTCACTTTTCCTTATTCTTAGCAGACAGATTTTCGCTTCTTTTACCAATGTCAGGTGGTAGTGCTCCCAACCCTCTCGGGAACGAGCAAATTCTGGCTGCGATTTTGCGCAACTCTCCGCGCGATTCGCTACTTTGACGGAGGAAGTTGCCGACCTCAGGACTGAACGGGAACAGAGGCGCACAGACTCAGACGACGATGTTGCCGGTCAAGGCCCCCAATGCCGCAGACCAGCCATTCGCAGGCCTCAGCCAGTGCAAAACTACCGTTCCGCCCTTTGCCGGAGGCACCAATCCAGAGGAGTACTTCGACTGGGAGATGAAGATGGAGCGCATCTTTGAGCTTCATGCGATCCCAGAGCACAAGAAGGTCCAGCTCGCAGTTGTACATTTCACGGACTATGCCCTAATCTGGTGGAATCAGCAGCAGGACCAGCGCCGAAATACACGCCCAATGCGTGCCCGCGCACCGCCTCTCTCTTGGTTTGATTTGACTACTTCTATGCGTAGGACTTTTGTACCGGACTACTATTTTAGAGAATTGTATAGGAAATTACATACTTGTGCAAGGTTCTATGTCTGTAGATGAGTATTATAGAAAGTTAGAGATGGCTAAAATTAGGGCTAATGTACAGGAAGATGAGCCCGCATCTATGGCTCGTTTTCTTAGTGGTTTAAACAGGGGGATTGCTTTAGCTGTTGAATTGCAGAATGCTACAACTCTGACAGACATGCTGCACAAAGCTCGAGTTATGTAGGAGTATCTGAAGTCCGTTCCACCAGTCCGGACACCTACCAGCGCCCCACCAGCCTGGCGCAAGAATCCGACCTACTCGCCACCAGCAAGGAGGCCAAGCATGTCTGACCGCAAGGCCATTGTCCCTGTTGCCGCCGCCACTTCTTCTTCATCCCAGCAGAAAACGCCATCAACTCCCAGACAGTCTATCAGCAACGTCACTTGCCACAAGTGCTCAGGCCGTGGCCACTACATGAGGGATTGTCCAAATATCCGGAAGGCCTTGTTGGGACAAGATGGTGAGTACATTTCAGAAGAGGATGAAGAAGACCCAACCGTTGACCCTACAAAGGAGTTGACTGACAGCACTCCGTCAGAACCTGTGGAGCAGCTCGAATTTCTTGAAGAAGATCCATCTCAGAACTTGGTTACTCGCACTCTGACTACAGCTGCTGTCCCGGACACGTCCCAGCGGACAAACATTTTCCATGCCCGCATCAAGGTAAATGGAAAGTTATGTGTTCTGATTATTGATGGAGGGAGTTGTACTAATGTTGCTAGTGAGTATATGGTTGATAAGCTACGCCTCCCTATCATCAATCATCCTCGTCCTTATCGGCTTCAATGGCTCGACAGCTCAGACGGCTACAGAGCCACCAAGCAGGTAAGCGTACCATACGCTATCGGTAAGTTCGAATCCACGGTTTTATGTGATGTTCTGCCAATGGAGGCTTGTCACATTCTACTCGGACGACCATGGCTCTTTGACCTGAAGGCAACACATGATGGGGTCGCCAACACTTACTCGGTCTGCCAGGAGGGCAAGATCCACACATTCCTACCCATGCCACCGGCTGAAGTGCGATCAGAAGCTGTTCGTATGAAGGAGTCACTCGCTCAATGGGAAGCTGAAAGGCGCCAAGCGAAGGGTAAGGGGAAAGAAATTGTTGTAAAGGGTAGTAAGGCGAACTCTGATAAGCCTGATCAGGACAAAGTTAGGAGTAGTTGTTTTGCTAGGGGAGAGATAGGTCAAGTGTTAGACAGCAATGATGATGTACTTGTTTTAGTATGTAAAGATAATTGCACTAACCCTGACGATATCCCTCGGGATATCCCTATGCAAGTCGTTCTTTGTTGCAGGAAGAAGACAAACCGAAGGAGACAAAGAAGTTGCAAAGACAGTTCGACGAGCTTTTGGCTCACGATCAGAACTACTGCAAAGCACTGTTGCCTGTTGTCTACGCTGCCAAAGAGATGTCAAAGGAGCTTGACGCCCGTGATAGCGATATACCTTTTCAGATCGTGTCAACAATTGGGCATCATGCTTACATGCTTACAGGTAAGTATGATCTATGTTTTGTGTTAATCTTCCTGACTTGTTTCTGTTTGTTTTCAGCGCCTTGGATTCGAGGACGAATCCTTTCCAACCGGGAGGGGATGATGAGGATATCCAGAGCTAGAACAGCACACATTATGAGTCAGAAAGATGGACGCCAAAAGGAAGCAAACGCCTGGAGCAAAATGAAGGAAATGTTCAAATTGCAACTCTTTTAACCATTCTTGAAAAAGAGGCGCAATTCTCCACTTCCTAATAAAGAAGAAGGCTGTTTCTTGAAGTCTTGAAGATGCCGGAAGGTTCTTGGGCTTTAAAGAAACAATTCATGAAGTCCCTACATTTTGGGCCGACCCAAACTCATGGAGACCAAGTCCACAAGTTTCGGCCAGCCCAAGAAGCCCACAAGAAGCCGCATGGACAGCCCACAAAGGAAGCCCACACGGCCTTAATTAGTTAGGGTCTTTTAAGTCACTTAAGTGTTCTTTTTACTCTTTTAGTTAGTTTCCAAAAAGGGTTCCTTCTTGATCTCTTTTTGGGAGTAGGATTTTTATTCTTTCCTTATTGTTTTTAAGTGTAATTCGGCTGCCTCTTAACAAAAAGGGGGTGAACGAAATTACCTTTTCTTTTTCTTACCAAATTCTACTTCTTTCCGGATTTGGTAAAGGAAATTAACCTCTTGGTTAATTTCCATTCTTTTCCTTATTTTCTTTCTTATTTTCGGCCACCCCTATATCTATAAATAGGGCAGCCATGCATAATAATATTCAGAGTATTTCAGATCAAAAACTTAGTGTGTTGAGATACCTCCTTTTATTGCTTTATGTATTTGCATGTCGTAGTTTACATAATTGCATGAACTTAGCTAATTAGGTTATTTGCTCTACCTAATTATTCGCATGTTCAAAACTCTTTTCTTGCACTTGGTTCGAATCTAAAACAAAAACAACTAGATTAGGTCTTTTTGTTTATTCTGATTTCGAAGGTAAGATAGAGTCTTATACGAGCTCGCCGCTTAATCACAAGGTCCTTGGCAACTTAATCCGCATGTGTACAACCGTCCACATCAGTTTATGTGTAGCTGTTAGGTGGCATATACTTGGGGGACAAGGGGGTAAGGTTACTACTCATTTTTCCTTGTTCTTAGCAGACAGATTTTCACTTTACCCGATGTCAGGAGGAGGTGCTCCTACCACTTTGGGGAGTGAGCAAATACTGGCTGCAATAGCCCAACTCTCGGCGCGATTTGCTACCCTCACGGAGGAAGTCACTGAACTACGCACTGAACGAGAACAACGGCGCACAGAGTCAGATGATGATAAGGCCGCGCCTGACAACAACGCCGCTGACAAGTCTTTCGAAGGCCTCAGTCAATGCAAAATGACTGTTCAACCCTTCGCCGGCGGTACGAATCCGGAGGATTATCTAGACTGGGAGATGAAGATGGAGCACATCTTCGAGCTGCATGCGATCCCAGAGCACAAGAAGGTCCCTCTCGCGGTGGTACATTTCACGGACTATGCCCTAGTCTGGTGGAATCAAGAGATGGACAATCGCAGGAATACGCGTCCAATGCGGGCCCGTGCTCCGCCTCTAACTTGGTTTGATTTAACTACTGCTATGCGTAGAACTTTTGTTCCTGGTTACTGTTTTAGAGAATTGTATAGGAAATTACATACTCTTGTACAAGGTTCTTTATCTGTATACGCATACTATAGAAAGTTAGAGATGGCCAAAATTAGGGCAAATGTACAGGAAGATGAAGCCGCATCAATGGCTCGTTTTCTTAATGGCTTAAACAGGGGTATAGCTTTAGCTGTTGAACTGCAGAATGCGACAACTCTGACGGACATGTTGCACAAAGCTCGGGTCATGGAGGAGTACCTGAAGACCGTTCCACCCGTCCGGACGCCTACCAGCACCCCACCGGCTTGGAGAAAGAATCTGGTTTACTCTCCACCAGCAAAGAAGTCGTTCACGTCAGAAAGGAAGGCTATAGTCCCCGCCACCACCTCGTCTTCTTCACAATCCAGAACGCCATCAACACCTCGGCAATCCATCAGCAATGTCACTTGCCACAAGTGCTCAGGCCGTGGCCACTACATGCGTGATTGTCCTAACATCTAGAAGGTCTTATTGGGGCAAAATGGTGAGTACATTTCAGAAGAGGAGGAAGAAGATGATCAAACTGTTGACCCCTTGCAGGAGTTAACTGACAGCACTCCGTCTGCACCAGTGGAGCAATTCGAGTTCATAGAGGAAGATCCTAATCAGAACTTGGTTACTCGCACTCTGACTACAGCTGCTGTCCAGGACACATCTCAACGGACAAACATCTTCCACGCCAGGACTAAGGTAAATGGGAAGTTGTGTGTTCTGATAATTGATGGAGGGAGTTGCATGAATGTAGCTAGCGAATATATGGTTGAAAAGCTGAAGCTCCCTATTATCAATCATCCACGTCCTTATCGGCTACAATGGCTCGACAGCTCAGACGGCTACAGAGTCACCAAGCAGGTAAGCATACCATACGCTATCGGTAAGTTCGAATCCACATTTTTATGTTATGTTCTGCCAATGGAGGCTTGTCACATTCTACTCGGACGACCATGGCTATTTTACCTGAAGGCAACACATGATGGAGTCGCCAACACTTACTCGGTCTGCCAGGCAGGCAAGATCCACACGTTCCTCCCTATGCCACCTGCTGAAGTGCGATTAGAAGCAATTCGTATGAAGGAAGCCATCACCAAATGGGAAGCTGAAAAGCGCATAGATAAGGGTAAGGGGAAAGAACTTATAAAGGGTAGTAAGGCGAACTCTGATAAGCCTACACAGGAAGAAGTTAAAGGTAGTTGTTTTGCTACAAAATGAGAGATAGGTCAAGTGTTAGATAGCAAAGAGTCTGTACTAGTTTTAGTATGTAAAGATAATTGTGCTAACCCTGACGATATCCCTTGGGATATCCCTATAGAAGTCGATCTTTGTTGCAGGAATTCAACGATGTTTTTCCAGAAGAGCTGCCGCAGGGATTGCCACCTCTACGCGGAATTGAACATCAAATCAACTTCATACCTGGCGCACCTATTCCAAATCGACCTGCCTACAAAGCCAATCCGGAGGAAACAAAGGAGTTGCAAAGGCAGATCGACAAGCTTTTAGCTAACGGTCAGGTAAGGGAATCTCTAAGTCCTTGTGCTGTACCAGTAATTCTAGTCCCTAAGAAAGATGGTACATGGAGAATGTGTGTTGATTGTAGAGCTTTTAATAAGACAACAATCAAGTATAGGCATCCTATCCCTAGGCTTGATGACATGTTAGAGATTTGTTATGGTTCAACAATTACACTAAAATAGATCTTACACAGGGCTATCAAATCATACATCATATTGAGGGGGGGCTGGGGTGGGATATGATGAATGGAAAACTGCTTTTAAAACTAAATGGGGTTGTATGAGTGGTTAGTCATGCCCTTCGGCCTAACAAATGCACCTAGTACTTTTATGAGATTAATGAATCATGTGCTTAGAAAGTTCATAGGGAAATTTGTTGTGGTTTATTTTGATGATATTCTGATCTATTCAAGAGACCTGAAATCGCATATTGAGCATCTTCGCTTGGTTTTGATTGAATTGCGTGCTAATAAATTGTATGCCAAGATGCAAAAATGTACCTTTTGTGTTTCGGAAGTTGTTTTTCTCAGTTTTGTAGTCTCTAAAGATGGTGTCAAAGTTGACGACGCCAAGGTAAAAGCCATTAGGGAGTGGCCCACACCAACCTCGGCCGCACAGGTGAGATCTTTCCACGGTTTGGCTAGATTTTACCGACGGTTTGTGAAGGACTTTTCCACTAAAGCAGCGCCTCTCAATGATTTGTGCAAAAAGAATGTTCCATTCGTATGGGGGCAGGCTCAGTGATGAGGATATCCAGAGCTAAAACAGCACATATTAGGAGTCAGAAGATGGACGCCAAATCGAAGCCCACGCCTTGGAGCAAAATGGAGGAGGAAATGTGCAATTGCAACTCTTCTAACTATCTTGGAAGGAGAGGCGCAAATCATCCCACATTAATCAAGAAGAAGGCTGTTTCTGAAGTCTTGAAAGAAGCGGGAGGTCTTGGACTAAAGAAAACCAAATAATAAAATTCCTACAAATTGGGCCCACCCAAAAACTCATGGACCAGCCCACAAGTTTCGGCCAGCCCAAGATGAAGCATGAAGCCGCACGGCCCAATCCAAGGAGCAGCCCACACGCCCAATCAAGGAAAAAAGCCCCCACACGTTTTTAGGGAATTATTTTCAGATTTTAATTAAGTCTTTTTAGTCTTTAGTTAATTTCCAAAAAGGTTTTCCTTATTCTTTTGGAAGTAGGATTTTTATTCTTTTCCTAATTGTTTTCTAATTAGCTTCCTTCTTGATTTAGGAGTTGTAATTTTCGAAATACCTCCTTCCTTTTCTTACCACTCTCCTACTTCTTTCAGGATTTGGTAATTGTACAAGGAAATTAACCTCTTGGTTAATTTCCAATTCTAATTCTTTCCTTATGATTTTTCTTCGATGTTTCGGCCATCCCTACCTCATAAATAGGGCAGCCATGCATAATAATAAACAGAGTATTTCAGATCAAAAACTTAGTGTTTGAGATACTCCTTTTATTGCTTTATGTATTTGCATGTTGTAGTTACATAATGCATGAAACTTAGCCTATTAGGTTCTTGCTCGGCCTAATTGTTCGCATGTTTCACACCTCTTTTCTGGCACTTGGTTCGAGTTTATAAGCAAATTGGTCAGGATAGTTTATCCCTTGTTTATCAAATCCGAACGTAAGTTAAAGGTTTTGTAAGAGCTTGTCACGTAATCACAAGGTCCTTGGCAACATTATCCGCATGTGTACAACCGTCCACATCACTCAGGAAAACGCCTTTACTGTTCTTAAGCATGATCTCACTCATGCACCTGTTTTAGCATTACCTGATTTTGATAAAGTGTTTGAACTAATGTGTGATGCATCAGGTATTGGAATTGGCGCAGTCTTAATGCAAGAACGCAAGCCAATCGCCTTTTTAAGTGAGAAATTAAAAGGGGCTGCCTTAAATTATCCAACTTACAATAAGGAGCTCTATGGTCCGCGGGTTTGAAACTTGGTCACATTATTTAATGGCCAAGGAGTTTGTTGTACTCAGTGACCACAAGTCCCTAAAACACTTAAAGGGACAGAATAAATTAAATAGACGTCATGCTAAATGGGTTAACTTTATTGAATCTTTTCCTTACATTATTAAGTATAAGAAAGGTAAATATAATTTGGTTGCTGACGCTCTATCTCGCAGGAAATCAGATGATGCCAGACATGTGGCGGAATTGTTCTTTCAGGGAATAGTTCGGTTGCATGGAATACCGCGCACCATTGTCTCTGATCGCGACGTCAAATTTCGGAGTTACTTTTGAAAGACTTTGTAGTCACGCCTCTGCACAAAACTCCTGTTTTCAACTACAAGTCATCCACAGACGGATGGTCAGACGGAAGTCACCAACCGCACCGTTGGCAATCTCCTTAGGGCGTTAATTCAAAAGAATCTCAAGCGTTGGGAAGAAATCTTGCCGGTTGCAGAGTTTGCATACAACCGCACAAAGCACTCCTCAACAGGGTTCTGTGCATTTGATTGGGGAATTGCGCCTCTTCTTCAAGAATTGTAAGGAGAGTTGCAATTTGAACCTTTCCGACTTTGTTCTCCAAGGCGTTGGCTTCTACTATCAATTGAGCATCCTGTTGGCAAGCTTGTACAAGGTTGTTGAGTGTCTCTTAAACCTTCCTTGCTCTGCTTCTTGTCATTGGCCCAATGATATCTACAAGTGGATCCCTTTGATATTGACTTGGATCCTGAAGCATTGTGGGGCCTCGGTGTAGAACCCGAACCTCCTCAGCTTCTCTGAACTCACTTGTCTATGGACTTGTCGATGGACATGAGGGCATCCCAAGTCCATCGACAAGTCCACAGATAAGTGAGTCCAGAGAAGCTAAGGAGGTTCGGGTTCTATACCGAGGCCCAACAATGCTTAGGATCCAAGTCCATATCAAGGGATCCACTTGTAGATATCATTGGGCCAATGACCAG